>ML792712.1:296367-309567 GCA_009831015.1 Picea engelmannii | reverse complement strand
TTGAAATTAATAAAGAATTCATTTAAGAGTGTGATAAAGGAGGAAGAGATGATCCACGAGTTGAAAGACCCTATATAAATTGAAAAACAAAGCTCCTTATCATTAATGTTATGTATTTTTAGGTTGAATATATTTTAAGAGTCTATATGAAACAAGTCAGAGTGTGATAAAGGAGGAAGAGATGATCCACGAGTTGAAAGACCCTATATAAATTGAAAAACAAAGCTCCTTATCATTAATGTTATGTATTTTTAGGTTAAATATATTTTAAGAGTCTATATGAAACAAGTCACATGTAGACTAACATGGAACATCTATTTTGCATTCTCCCATCATAATCTTTTTGAATTAATACAAATTATGTTATAGTTAAAATAAAAATAAAAAGTGAAGAAAATTTTATATATATTTTTTATTTTAATATTTTTGAAATATTTTGAAATTAATAAATTTTAGTAATAATAATAATAATAATCTATTTTTAAGGTCACATCTAAGCCACATCAAATTGGTAAAGTTCATAGAAGTATATATACTCTATCCATTCTGGATTTGAACTTATAACTTTTTAGGAAGAAACACATGTTCTTAATCATTAAGTTCACTTAGACAGATCTTTCTTAATCTTAAATTTACTAAATATTTAACTAATATTTATAAAACATTTTGAAATTAATAAATTTTAATATTAATTTATATTTAAGTAGATCTTTCTTAATTTTAAATTAAAATTTATCAAATATAAGAATATATTTTTTCTTATATTTTTATAAAGGGTAAATTTTGAAATAATTTTAATATGTATTGAGGTTGGTTGTATTCACCTTTTAAATAAAACTCGTCACTCACAATTTGTATAAATAAGGATATATAAAACTAATACAAACACACATTAAATGTGTTTGGTGTTTGGTATACATTGTGGGCATATAATAACATTTTATATATAGTTAATTAAATAAAAAAAGGTTATTAGTCCTTGTTTTTTTAACTGAGGGATTATTAGTAATCAGTTTTCCTATCTTTGCACGAAAATACGAAAATAGATGAAAAAAGAGAATTTTATCTAAAGTTTTTATGAATTTATACCATTTTTTCTGAAATTTTTTTTATTTTATCCCATGTTTTGATATTTGAGGTATTATTTGGCTATTTGAGGTCTTATTTGGCCTCTTCTCGAAGAAGAAGCCCATATATTTAACCAAAAATTTAGTTCAAGGCCACCAAAACCTTAGTTTAAAGTATATGTTTGATAGTAATTTCGTTTTTATCGAGTAATGCTAGATATCAATCTAGCATTACTTCATAGCATTAAATGTTTTCTTGGTTTTTCCATTCTCCATATGGTTTCAATAATTTTTTATTTTTATGATATGGATGTCGTCTAGAGCAGCAAGCTCACTGCCAACTCCCTGTCATGTCCAACAGCAAGTGGTTTCAATAATTTTTTATTTTTATGATATGGATGTCATCTAGAGAAGCAATCTCACTGCCAACTCCCTGTCATGTCCAACAACATCTTGCTATCAACTCCCTAAACTCAAGGTTGTCGATCTTCCACCTAATCGGCCATGCAAAGCCTGCTTTCAAATAAACTGCGGTGATATACTCTTAAAGCATACGTACCTTACCTTATATACCTCCTTACAGGCCTGTTGATGGCACCAACGAGTTGGAAAACAGGTCGGGTTATTGGCTCTAGCTCTAGGTCCATCGTTGCTCCAGGTCGCTTATAATACCTTGAGCTAAGGTTTTTGGCTTTGGCTCCAATTCCATAGAATATTTTTATTTTATACACACAACCAAAATGAATTGAAATTGCGTATAGGTTTTAGTTGGTTTTAGTTGGTTTTTAAAGGAAAGTTGCAAGTTGCATCCCTCCAACATAAATTCAATGAAAATAAGCTTACTTATTGTGCATTGCAAGGCCTGAAAATAAGTTTTTTCTATTCCGCGGGTAGGAGGGGCGTGGAGCTCGTATGCCGTAAGGAATGGGCCATAGCTCATATTTTCGGAATGATTCCTGGCAAACTGTACCGCCTGTTCTCGCAAGAGACTTCACAAAGTTGCAAGTTGCATCCCTCCAACATAAATTCAATGAAAATAATCTTACTTACTGTGCATTGCAAGTGCATTTCAAGCACTGAAATTAAGTGTTTTATGTTTCATATTTTTCTATCCCGCAGGGAAGGAGGGCCGTGGAGCTCGTCTGCCATAAGGAAAGCACCATATATATTCCTAGCAAATTGTATCGCCTGGAAAGCGCCATATCTATTCCTAGAAAACTGTATCACCTGAGATTTGCGGTGGGAGATGCCCAGAACACCTATAAGGGGAATATGATTTTGGAGGCCTTTGCTGGAAAGGAGATCATCAAGTTTCCTGCTGAATGAAACCTCACAAGCCATCGATTGATCGATCCATCCCTGAACGTTGGTTCCTCTCACACTGGGCAAGACATATCCCCCCGTCCACTGGAAATCCCCTCCCCTAAGTTTCTTCCTTCATGCTTCTAATGTAAAAGCACATCTTTCACAGTTCGTTTGTTCGGTCCGCTGGGAACGACACCCCAAGAGGGCACTTTTTCTGAGCTACTCCACGTCTAGGGTAGCATTGACTACAGGCTTTTGTCTGCCAATATGGATTACAGAGTGGTTTTTGTCCTCAAATTTGGACAACTCCCCTTCGGATGGAGTACATCGCCAATTAGGTTTTCTGTTACGACATCGTACATCCAATTGTTTGAAAGGACCCGGTTCTTAGCGGAAATTTCACAACCAACGGTATTTAGATACGAACATGGTGATCATTACAATGATCATGGATGGATGCAACTAGTTGTAGGAAAATTCACAGTGAGAAAAGATGGATATTATGATGATTCTTCTGCTCACATCGAATTTTCTATGGAGGAAGTGGATGTCGGGAATTGGAAAGGTGGGCTTCTTATGGACAGAGTGAGGATTGAAGCAAAAACTACTTCAATGGATTTCCATGGATGCTCTCTTTGGAAATGGTCGGCTGAATAAAAATGATCTTCCAAATGGTTTCCAACTTTTTGCACAGAAATATTTCAAAATGCTTTTGCATATTAAATAAAACCTTATCATTCAAAAGAACTACAATGATACAACCATATTTAATAAAAAGTTTATTGACTTAGCCTCCAAGCCCATTGAATTTGTTTTAAAATCAACTTTACCAATCACCACTGCCATGTCGCTCAAAGTCGGATGAGAAAACTCTACAGACAGTTTGTTCGACCCACCACTTCTAGTTGCACAAAGTTGAACATACATGAAGACTAGTCAGTTGGACCTACAACAACCACCAGTCGTGGGAGCTATTGGATTGACTACAACCAGATTCCACATTGAGAACACACGAGCTTGGAAACCATCACTTGCAGGGGTACTACTTATTACAAAGAGTTTATTAATTGAAAGAAAGAAAATTTATCAAACTTTACCCATAAAAATCCAAGAATCAAAATATAACAGAAAAGTCCCTTAGAAGTTTGGAGTGTACGTGTTGTAGTCTTATGTAGTTCAATTAATCATCTCTGCCTCATGTACTATTCCGATGATTAGTGCTAATATATCAATTAATTAATTTCTCTGTCATCACAGGGTTGTGCTCCATCAACGAGATTAATCCTCCATAGATCTATTATAATCTGAGTTACATCGCTTAGCCTTGTACACACGGTAAGAGATACCATGGGCACGGGCCTCTCCAGTTTAGATTGTTACGGGAAAATAACATTCTCCCCTTTCTTTTGCTTAATCTTACCACATTTTGAAGGTTTCCCATACTATATTTGGTCAGATGATCATCAGCGTAATCCTTAAATTAATTATATACCTAAGGCCATAGTTGTTGAATTTTACTTGGATATTAAAAATCTTATAATAATATCAATGGAGAGATGAGATGAAGGAAAACTGAGCTCAAATCAGAGCTAAAGTGTTATGTGCTTATCTTCATATGCATTTCGGGAGAAATTTGAAGTTTGGAAGCTTTTTTTTAGTGTAATCTTGGTTTAAAATAAAAATAAAAAAGGAAATTCATTTTATTTAGTAAATTTTGTAAAGGCAAATAATTTTTTTATAAAAAATAGTTTTAACTAGTAGTTTTGTACAACCACAAATTCATGTCTCACATGAAAAAATCATTAAGTGTGGGCACTCAAGATGAGAAGGTAACTTTCTCATGATGTTTGGGAGATTATAGCTCATGTGTATGCCTATCAAGCAAGCCTTAGGATCAACGCAAAGATAATAGGAAAAAAGATGCAAAAGCACTCTATTCCATTCAAAATGGCTTCAATGAGAGTATATTTTCTAAGATCTCTACAGCTAAATTCTCAAAGATAGTTTGGGACATCTTAGAGACCAATTGTCAAGGTATTACTAAGGTCAAGACACTCAAGCTATAGACCTTAAGAACGAATTTTGAAAATTTTGAGATGAAAGACTCAGAGTTAGTAGATCAGAATATGGCTCAAGTCATGAACATAGTAAATCAATTAAGAATGAATGGTGAAGGACTTTCAAATCAGAAAGTGGTAGAGAAAGTTCTTAGAAAATTTCCCAAGAAATCTGATGTTGTAGTTGTAGCCAATGAAGAGTCTAAGGATTTGTCACAACTATCAATAGAGGAGCTATTGGGATCTTTGTTATCCCATGAATCTAGAATGAATAGATTGACGAATCTTTGGAAAACGATTTCAAGTCCCAAGTTTGTATCTTAAGAGGAAGAGGTAGGGGTAGGAACAACAAAAGTAGTGGTCAAAGAGATGAGAAGGAATATTCACATCAAGAAAGAATATCATATCAAAATCCTCATAGCTCAAGGGAACAACAACTTAAGCTCACAACAAAATCATAGGTACGACAAATCCATGGTCAAGTGTTACTATTGCAATAAGCTAGGCCATTTTGCACATGTGTAGTAAGGAGAAGGCTAACCTTAGCAAACATAGTGCAAATTATTCTAACACCTCTGAAAATTTATGAAGATTCTTGATTTCTCACTCGTAATGTTGCTCAAGAGATTTCTAGTAATATTTGGCTCATAGACAATGGATGTAGCAATCGTATGACAGACAATAGAAATCTTATTTCAAATCTAGATGATTTAGTAAGAATTGAAGTTAAATTTGGGGAAGATAATGTTGTAAGAGTTATGGGAAAAGGAATTGTCAATATAATGACCAAACAAGGCCAAAAAAAGAATATAGCAGATGTGTATTATGCCCGAGGATTGAAACACAATCTCATTAGTGTTGGACAAATTACCCAGAAAGGGTATAAGATAGTTTTCAAGGGATATGATTGCATCATATATGACAAACCTCCTAGTAAGAGGTTAATTGTCAGGGTCAAAATGACAAAGAATAAAAGGTACCTTCTAGTCATGAATTATGATAGCGAGGATGCCTCATTTACCCAAAAGGAAACATGTTTGGATGAATCTTGGTTGTGGCATTTTAGATTTGGTCATATACATTTTGGTGGCCTAAATTTATTGCAGTAGAAAAGGATGGTTGAAGGTTTTCATCCCATTCAGGAGCTAGATAGTACATGTGAAAGTTGTATTTTGGAAAAGAAACACAAGGATAGTTTTCCTAAGGGAGTGTCTTATAGGGAAAAGACACCATTAGAGTTGCTTCATACAAATATGTGTGGTCGAGCATAGATCAAGTCACTAGGTGGAAGTTACTACTTCCTAACTTCCATAGGTGATTACAACAGAAAGACTTGGATATATTTTCTTGGAAAGAAATATGAAACCTTTGACAAGTTCAGAGAGTTCAAGGCAGTGGTAGAGAAGCAAAGTGGCCATCAACTTAAATTATTGAGATCAGATATAGGAGGTGAATATGATTCCAAAGAATTTCATGATTTTTACAAACAACATGGCATCAAAAGACGATTTACAGTAAGGTATACACCATAAAAAAATGGTGTAGTCGAGAGGGGAAAAAGAACTATCATGAATATGGCCAAAAGTATGTCGAAAGCAAAACACTTGTCAAATGAGTTTTGGGGAGAAGAAATAGTTTGTTCAATTTATGTTTTGAATAGATCTCCCACTAAAAATGTAAGAAACAAAGTTCCAAAAGAGGCATGGACATGTATGAGCTACAATGTAACACATTTTAGAGTGTTTGGTTGTGTGGAATATGCTCATCTCCCCGAAGTATTAAGAAGGAAGCTAGATGACATAGTGAAAAATGAATATTTATTGGGTACAGTGATCAATCCAAGGCATACAGATTATATAATCTGGTGACAAAGAAGGTTATAATCAACATATATTTTTAATTCAAAGAAGCTAAAGCATGGTATGGAAGCATAATCATGATTGTATATGTTGGAGCAACAATACCTCGGGAAGGTGATGAAGTAGAGGATCAGATTGTACAAGGAGGACAACAAGGTTCACAAAACCAATCATCGATCAGAGGCACTCCAACAACGAATCCAAGAAATTATGTTCAAGGTAAGACATTTATCCCTACAAGTCAATCTATTCCTAATTATCAATCAAGTTGTGAATCTGATCCAACAATTGATTCCTTAATGTCTAGAAAGACTAGAAATTTTAGAGAAATTTATGAAGATCTAGATGCGCATTCAAACTTTGCATTGTTTACATGCCAACAAATGTGTTTTGAAAAAGCTATCAAAGAAGAAAAATGGGTACAATCCATGGATGAAGAAAGAGATTCTATAGAAAGGAATGATACATGGGATCTAGTAGACTTGCCTAAAAACAAAGATTGTATTGATGTGAAATGGGTCTATAAAATCAAAGTTAATGAAAAGGGTGAAATTGAAAAGTGCGAGGCTCTATTGGTAGAAAAAGGTTTTGTCCAACAACCTGGAGTCGATTATGCTAAGAGATTTGCAACAATTGCAAGGTTAGATATAGTGAGAGACGTCCTAGAAATAACATCCCAAAACATGTGGAAAGTATATCAAATGGATGTAAATTATGCATTCTTAAATGGAATTCTGGAAGAATAAGTTTATGTTCAGTAGCCACTAGGGTATGATATAAAAGGATAAGAATACAAGGTATATAGGTTGCAGAAGTATCTTTATGGACTCAAGCAAGCTCCGAGAGATTGGTATAGAAGGATAGACTCTTATCTGATCAATCATGGATTTAGCAGAAGCAACAGTGAGCCCACTCTATATACTAAGGTAAATAAACAAGGGGAAATTCTCATTGTTTGCTTATATGTTGATGACATGATTTTCACTAGGAATCTATCAGTAGATGAGTTTAAAGTAATAATGAAACAAGAATTTAAGATGACATATTTGGGCTTGATGAAGTACTTCCTTGGCATAGAGGTAAATCAATTAAACTTTGGAATCTGCATAAGTAAAAAAAAGAAATGCATTGGATGTACTCAAAAGGTTTAGAATGATCAATTGCAAGACAAAAACTCACACCAATAGCAACATGAACAAAACAGTTCAACAAAGAAGATAAAGGTTCAAATGCAAATCCCACATTGTTCAAGAGATTAGTTGGCAATCTCATGTATCTCACTGCCACTAGATCGGACATTATGTTTGCAGTTAGTTTGATTTCCAGGTTTATGGAGACACCTAAAGAAATGCACTGGAATGTTGGAAAAATGATCTTAAGATACATTGCAGGAACAACAATTTATAGTATTTTATACACAAGAAATGAAAAATAATTGTTTGATTGGATACACTGGCGGTGATTTTGTAGGAAGTCTAGATGACAGAAAGAGTACTTCAGGGTATATATTTCATCTTGGTTCAGGTGCAATTTCATGGGCATCCAAGAAACAAACCATTGTGATGATTTCATTAGCAAAAGGTGAATACGTAGTACCAACAACAACAACTTTTCAATCAATTTGGTTACGAAGAGTATTGAATGAACTTCAACAAGGAAAAAAAGAACCAACTCCATTTTACTATGAAAAAAATTCAACCATATCCATGTCAAAGAATCATGTGTTTCAGCAAAAAACAAGCATGTTGATACTAGATAGAGAGTTTGTAAACAATGGTGAAATATATTTGGAATTTTGTAAGTCAAAAGTGTTGAATTTTTACTTATACAGCTAGCAGTTATGATTCTTCCTTATTATTATAATGATTTATCACATTAGTTGCATAAATAATATCACTGAAAGAGAGGAAATCACAGAAACAATAGAGACACACATATTGTCTTAGAAACCTTCATGGGGAAGAAAACCCAGGAAAACTTCCTCAATATAGATAGACCAAAGACCAAACAGAAGATCCTCCTCTACTCCTTCACTAGGAAGAGTAGCACACCACTTGACTAAGAAATACCAAGAGATAGACCAGAAACCCTCCTTGACATCACCCTCAGTTGCAACAACTTCTCCTCCAAGACTTTCTCACAATAGAGATAGGTGTGTATATGTCCAAATGAGGCACTTGCCTCTCTTATAAATAGTGGTCTGGTCTGACTTGTCACTTTACCCTCTTAATTTATAATTAACTATCAAGGAACAATAGGGTCGAATTTTACTAAGGCACTATAGGGCCTAATTAAATATAATATAATAATATTATTCAACTCTCTCTCGGGTAGAATATTCTTCGAAGTTACAATATTTCAACACTCCCCCTTGACAAGAAGGGTATTATACTGACAACATTAATAACAACTGACTGGACTCAATACATCATCAAGAGGAAGGGATATCATCATCGGCATCGGGAACACTGTCGGTTATATCTATAGGTCATCGGAAGTTTTTCTCATCATCAACATCAGTAGAAACTGAACATCATCATCATCTTCATCACAGAGCTAGAGTAACATCATCATCATCAACAACATGAAGCTGGAACATCAACATCAACATCACAAAGCTGGAATAACATCATCATCATCAACAACATGAAGCTGGAACATCAACATCATCAACAACATGAAGCTGGAATAACATCATCATCAACAAAAACATGAAACTGGAACATCAACATCTATATGTGGCAACAAAATGAGGCAAGTACATCAACAACAACATTTGTGGTACTATGGCAGACCATCCTTACTGGAACTTTGCAATCTTCCTAGGAATCATAAGATTCCCTAGGATATAAAATCCTAACAATCTACCACATGGTACTCTGATATACTGTCCTTACCAAACCTTCAGGATTTTCCTAGGAATCATAAGATTCCCTAGGATATAAAATCCTAATTGAGCTACCACTACTGACCATAGATGGCATATACATTCACAGGTACTCTGACAGACTGTCCTTATAGGACCTTCGAGATCTGTCCAGGGATGGTCAATCCCCTAGGATATAAAATCCTAACTAAGCTACCCATTGTTGGTCAAGATACCATAGTATCATTAGCATCACGCCCTGTTTCGAGGGAGGTCCTTTCAAAATACACCAAGCTTGTCTCGGAAGTACTCAAACTTCACTCAAGACAAAGGCTTAGTCAACAAATCTGCTACATGCTCATATGTGCCAACATATTGGAGCTTCACAGCTCCCTTTTGTACCATATCACGAATGTAGTGTTATCGGATCTCAATGTACTTCATCTTATCACGGAACACTGGTTTATCTATCATCTTTATGAAACTTTGGTTATCACAACAGATCACAGTAGCATCCATCTCTAGGTCAAATAGACATGCCCACAAGTTTTGTAGCCATATGGCTTCACAACTAGCAGAGTATGTTGCAATGTACTCCTCTTATGTCATACTAAGATCAATATTGGATTTCTTCATGCTTTTCCACGAAGTCATGGATGACCCCAAACTGAAACAATATGTTGAAGTGATTTTTCTGTCTAAAGCGCTTTCAGCCCAATCTGAATCAGTATATCCAAACAATCTAAAGTCACAATCTCCAGTATAACAGGGACCATAATCCAACATATACTTAAGGTATCTCATCACATGATTTGCAGATACAAGGTGAACATGTCTTGGCTCCACCAGATATTGGCTCAAGGTGTTCACAATAAAGCATATATCTAGCTTGGTATTCGTCAGATACATCAACGAACCAATAATCTGTGTATATAGAGTAGCATCAACTAACTCTGACGAAGTATTAACCAGGAGCTTCAAATTCATCTCCATGGGTGTGGCCATGGCTTTACATTCCAACATGTCAAATTTCTTCAGTATTTCAACTACATACTTCCCTTGGTTAAAGGATATCTTCTCTAGGCTCTACCAAATAATGCATCGGGCCTAGGTCTTTCATCTCAAATTCTATAGCGAGCTTAATTTTTCAATCTGTGATGAGATTTTCTTCTCCTTTCAATAATAATTCATCCACATATAGTAGAAATACAACTGGATCATCATTCATAACCTTGAATTATAGATTAGAATCAACTTTACTCTTAGTAAATCCCAATCTCATCAGAAAACTATCAATCCTGCCATACCAAGCTTCTGTAGCTTGCTTCAACTTGAAAACATGAGTCTTCATGTCCTGTATTTCGAAACTAAATTTTCCCATCACATTGTACGAACCTGGTACACATGTTTATCTCCAACTTAATCTTCACAGTCATGTGCTAGCTCTATGTGCTTTCTGCAAAGCACTATATGTCTCACTTCCTGAGAGTATTTCCTATGCTCTCTCTACAACTGTTCCTCTTGGACTGGGACTCTGCACCTGCAACTGCTTTGAATATGAGAATGACTTCTATATTCTCATTGTGGTTGTTGAACTCTAAGAGTAATTATTGTACTCTATCATGTCAACAACTTCATCTGAAACTTAGAGTGGCTCAAGAACTGACACCGAGGGTAGCTTATCCTCTTTCTTTGGAGGTAACTCAATATTCTATTGTAGTCATGTCTCCATGGCCCAACTCATATACTGCACCAACTGGCACTAGAGATAACTCAATCTCAAATGCAGGGATTTTCATACTTGAGCCCTCTGAATTTCATATTGTGTTGTCTTCTTTTAATGAATAATGTTTGTTTTATATATACTTCTTCTGATTAATGGAGCAAGTGTTTCATAATAGTCTTCTCCCTCTTGCTGGGAGAATCCTTTGGACACAAATCAGGCTTTGTACATCTCTATGAATGGTTCTGAGAGACTACTCCTCCTTATTGGATCGTGAGGGATGACTCCCTCTGAACTCTAGCTCATTCTAAGCTAGTACTCGATAGGGCTTCCTACCTCACCACTAGTGGAGCCATCTTCTCCCCATGATATGGTGCATCAATGCTACATGGATTTGCATCCTGCAAAGGGTCACGAGACCATATTGGTCTCTTCTTGGTTACTACAATGATTCTGGGTAGGCCTTTCTGGCTCTACTAACTCTTCCTGATGAACTGAAGAGTGATCAACTACACTAGAGGGATTTGTTCTATCATATTTGGAGCCTTCTTCTCCTCATGATATGTCTCCATGTATCATATAATATGTTTCGTCCTGCAACCATCACCATATCTCCCTCAGGGTTATCTCCTGTGACCTGCCCAGAACAAGAACAATAAGGGAGAAACAACAGATAAGAGTAATACTCTTTATAATAATAATACAAAAATAGTGAGAACAATTGTCACAATATATCCTTCAGAGATATCACTTGTGACCTTCCTATAACAAGGGTAAAAAGTAAGAAATTCAATAATAAGGAATGAGAGAAACACTCTTATAGTGTTGTGATCAATCATTCCTCCATGGTAACCTGGAACCAAAACAAGAAGTTTCTCCTAGAGGATATGTTAGTTATATCTGGTAGATGATTACAATAAGAATTTATCTAAATAAATATCACATGCTACCAAGTATAAAAAAATTCAAATATTGTTATCACAACTACAATGTTTACTTGTAATGAGGCAATTATCAAACTTGAAATGTGCAAAATTAATCTTATCAACTTCATCAATCAAACCCGAAACCTGGAGTCTTCTCCTCAAGATTGAGTGTTGTTTCTTTTCTTTCGAGTCTCTTTCACTCAAGATGACAAGTACTTTATTCAACCTATCCTTTGTACTAAGAGAATATGCTATCTTGACAGAAATATGACTTAGGGAATAAACTCTATAATCTCATCTTTAATCAATCTAATACTTTGAATTTAATCTTGACCAATGGTTAGTATGATAACTTCAATGGTTGGCACTACAACTGTAACTGATACTTCAACTGATACTGCAACTGCAATTGATACTTCAACTACAATCGATACTTCAACTGCAACTGCAACTTAGGGTTTTATGAGGAAACCCTAATTCCTCAAACTTAAAATTTTGGAATTCTGATCCAGGGACTAGATGTGCCCTCCTAGGGGAAACTCCTAGATTTGGTTACTTCCCCCAACGTCCACGTCAAACAAGGAAAATTCCACACTTAGGGTTTATGCAAAAACCCTAATCTTGTAGCAGTTGCAATACTAAAAATTGGATTTTGGAGAGGGTGCGCTAAATCTAGCCACTTCTAATAAACTATGAGTTGGTCTCTTTCAGGCCTTCTCTGATACCATGTTGAATTTTTACTTATACAACTAGCAATTACAATTCTACTTTATTATTATAATGATTTAGCACATTAGCTGCATAAATAATATCATTGAAAGAGAGGCAATCACAGAAACAATAAAGACACACAAATTATCCAGGGAAACACTCATGGGGAAGAAAACCTAGCAAAACTTCCTCAATATAGATAGACCAAAGACCGAACAAAGATCCTCCTCCACTCCTTCACTAGGAAGAGTAGCGTACCACTTGACCAAGAAATACCAAGAGATAGACCAGGAACTCTCCTTGATGTCACCCCCATTTTTAGCAGCTTCTCCTCCAAGACTTGTTCACTGCAGAGCTAGATGTGTATATTTCCAAATGAGGCATTGACCTCTCTTATAAATAGTGGTCTTGCCAACCTATAATTAGGTTTGGGCCGACCTGTCACTTTACCCTCTTAATTTATAATTAAATGTCAAGGCACAATAGGGCCAACTTTTACAAAGGCACAATAGGGCCTAATTAAATATAATATAATAATATTATTCAACTCTCTCTCAGGTAGAATATTCTTCGAAGTTACAATGTTTCAACAAAAAGATTAATTGGTTGATATATTCGCAAAGTCATTGGAAAAAGATGTTTTTAATTTTCATAGACATAATCTAGGTGTTGTAGATATTGAAGCA
>ML792712.1:276346-295600 GCA_009831015.1 Picea engelmannii | reverse complement strand
ATATATTCTAGGCTTTACCCTTTGGATCATTAGCATGGTATTAATATTCATTGTTATAGATTATTATTATATATATTTTTATGGGTCATGTATTAATTATATTAAAACATGAGATTATGGTTGTATTATGTTTTTATATTTTATTATAATAATATATGATCCCATAATATTATAAAAATATTTTGATTCTATATCCTTTGATGGAGTGACACGTAGCCCAGGGAAGGCCACACATCCCCCATGCAATCCATTCCATAAATATGGTCTGTCGTCAACCCAAGGCTCATTCTCGGATGGAGGATGGCCATAAACGCACACAGAAGATGGGAGGACATCTCCCCCGTGAAGGGTTAATGGCGCCATCACTGAGTAATGACAAGGAAATGGTGACAGTTGTGGGAGGAGGTTGTGCAGTCTTATCATCCCCTCAGATAATTCTCCAACTCAGCCATGGAATTCACCATTCTGCTTCTTCTCTCTGCTTGGTGATTCAACTCCGGTCCTCTCATATTTCTCTGGCCTCATTCTCATATTTCTCTGGCCTCTAGGCTATTTCATGCCACATGAGAGAGGGAAACCTAGGAGGGGACCCTCCTGGTACTGTTATTATGAAATTCAGAGATTACTACGCGATTTGGAGAGAGCTTCATCGATAGCTCAGACGCAGCAAATCAAGAAGCCAACTACGCCTCCAATGGCCTTCGTGGAGGAGGAATTCCCAGAGGAACCAATTCAGGTTCCACCAGAATATCTCCTCTATACGATCTGGGATGCCCAAGACAGACCCAACACCAGCATTGCAGCAATGGATACAGTGACAACCATGGAAGGATCCACTTGCATCGTCAAGGAAGAAACCCCCATGATGAACTACCCAATTGAGCCCCCATTGCTCCACCCAGAAGAAAAATGTGACCAGAGTCCACCCAGACTATTTAGTCTGGAGAAATTGGAGATCATCTTTGATATGAGGGGCTATATGATGGAGCAACTCCACCAGCACACCCTCATTAGTAGCAAAATCGACATGTTGTTCGATGCCTTCTCGAATGCACCAGTAAAAAAGAGGTGTATGACCTGCGCACAACCATTTTCACTCATACCAGTAATGACACTCCTCATGCCGACTCTTGAGATGGCAAGTTCCACTATTCTAACAACCCTCCTAAGGACACTATGGTTAACAATGATCAAATATGGTTGACCTTGTTTGGTTGTGTTTGACTATGGTTAACTTTGGTTGACTATGGTTGGCTACATTTGACCATGTTTCACCATTACATATGGTCAATGATGTTTAACGTGGTTGACAATGGTTTACCATGTTGTGTTATGGTTAAAAATGGTGTGTTCATGATTGATTGTGTTTGACCATTGTTAACTATGGTTAACATGAATTGATACACTAATCAACAATTATGTTCCATTGCAATATTCACCAAGGGTTATGTCTCATTTAGTTTGGAAAACTTTAGAAGACCATGGTTGCCTATAGTTGACAATGATTGGCTATGATGACTATGTTTAACATGGTTGACTATGCTTCACCATGGTCAACCATGGTTGACTACAATTGAACAAAGGTGATTGTAGGAAGTATGGTTGAGAAATATTCACTATGATTAACAATGGTTGACTATGGTTGATCGTATTTGACTACAGTTGACTTTAACTGACAATGGTTGACAACGGTTCATTACATTTGACCATGGTTGGCTATGGTCGACCATATTTAACCATGGTTGACTATGATCAACCATGTTTAACATGGTCAACAATGGTTCACCATCTTTGACTATGGTTAACAATGGTTTAACCATGGTTGATTATATTTGACCATCTTTAACCATGGTTCACATGTTTGACTACAATTGACTATGGTCGACCATGTTTGACCATTATTGACAATGATTGAACAAGGGTGATGATGACTATAGGAGATTATGTTTGACTAGGCTTCACTATGGTTAATAATGATTGAATATAGCTAACTTTAGTTTATCATGTTTGACTATGGTTGAAAATTTTGTATGGTTGATCTTGGGTAACTTCTGTCAAATTGTGACATTTAAAAAGGCTTGTGTTGGATTGGCATGTTCTTTAATGGTTATGCCTTATTGAAACATTCATCTTTCTTGACTTATGATGAATTTATTCATTCTTTAATGGTTATTCTGTATTGTAGTGTTCATTAAGGGTTATGTCGCATTGTGAGGTTGACTTCAATATCATGTCACACTATGATAGTAAAAGGTTTATAATATAATTATATCTATGTGATGTTCATATTGGTTAAGTTTTATCAATTTGATAAGTTCCTTAATGGTTATATCACATCGTGAGAATGAGATATGTGAAGTTGCTATGTTCCTCAATGGTTATTTTGCAGTGCAGCATTGAGTCACGTCGACTTGCTATGTTCCTTGACGGTTATGCCTAATTATGGTATTCCCTAATGGTTTTGTTGGATTTCAATGTTCGTCAATGGTTATGTCACATTGCAACATTCATCTTTTCTTACTTATGTTCAATTGTTATTTTCCTCAATTTTATGTCACATTGCAACATTCATCTTCACTAACTTCTATCAAATTTGTATGTTCCTCAAAGGTTATGTTGCATTATGACATTCTTCAAGGGTTATGTTGCAATGAGTTTGTTTGACTATGGTTGACTATGGTTAACTAGGGTTGAACATTATGTACATGGTTGACCATGGTTTAATATGGATGGCCATGTTGACTATTATTGAACATGATTGACTTTATGTCACATTATGTTAATCATCTTTGATGACTTATCAATGATTGACAATGGTCCACTATGTTTGGCTATGGTTAACAATGGTTGATTATGTTTGAACATTGTTAACCATAGTTCACACATTTGACTGTAGTTGACTATGATCGATTAGGTTTAACTATGGGTGAATAAGCGTGACTATGGATACCTATGATTGGTCATGTTTGATTATGTTTTGTTGTGTTTAACTATGGTTAATAAATATTGAATACAATTAACATGTGATTATCATGTTTGACTTTGCATGGCTTTGGTTGGCTATGGTTGAATTTGTTTAACCATGTTTGAATATGGTTGATTATGGTTAACCATAATAAAAAATGGTCAAACATGTTTAGATCCCATCCTTAACTCGATTGTGAATTTGGTCCATTGAACAAGTAAGCAACATAGTTAATGAATGCACAATTGGTTTATAGTTCTAGGGATGTTTGACTATGTTTAACCATGTTTGGCTATGGTTGAGTTTGGTTGAAGATGATTGGTTGTGGTTGATTATGGTCAACCATGTTTGACTATGTTTGACTATCAATGACAAAAATTGATAATGTTTGACTATGGTTGACAATGGTTGACAATGGTCGATTTTAATGGAGTTTGGTTGGTCATAGTTGACTACATGTTTAATTGTGCTTGATCATAGTTGACCTTGATGACCATAGATGACCATATTAACTATTATTAACTATAATATACCATGTAGACTTAAAAATAAGACATGTATCAACTTGAAACATTCCTTAATGGATATGTAATATTGCGACATTGATATTGGTTGATTTCTATCAAATTGTGACAATATTGAAGGATTATGTTGGATTGTGATGTTAATTAATGGTTACGCTTCATTGTGACATTAATATTGGTTGACTTGTAATGAATTGCTTCATTATTTAATGGTTAGTTTGTATTGCAACATTGATTGAGGTTTATTTCACATTGTGACATTAAGAGGTTGACTTCAATATCATGTCACATTACGACAATAAGAGGTTTATAATATAGTTATAAATGTATGATGTTCATATTGGTCAAGTTATGTTCACTTGCTATGTTCCTCAATGGTTATTTCACATTGTGGCATTGAGTTATGTCGACTTGCTATGTTCCGCAATGGTTAAATGTCGCATTGTGACATTCCCCGAGGGTTATGTTGGATTATGATGTTCGTCAATGGTCATATCAAAATATGACATTCATCTTTGCTAACTTATGTTGAGATTACTATGTTCCTAAATGGTTATGTATCATTACAACATTAAGAGGTTGAATTGTATCTCTTGTCTCACTATGAGAGATACAATATATATATATATATATATATATATATATATATATATATATATAAGGTACTCATATTAAAGGATTTAAGCTATGTGAAAAGGAAAATCATGTTATTTTGATGTGGTTATTAGTTCTAATAAGTCAAAGTCTGATCTGGATTGGATCATTATATTATTTTCATCTCTCTCAATACTTTCTGGGTGGAAAATTTGAGGAATCAACTTGCAAGGCCATTTTGGCAGGTGGTCCAAATTTGGAAATTTGGGTCCAAAAAATGGTATGAAATCTTCTAGAGCCATTTTTAGGAATCAAACAACACTTTTTTATGGTCCAAAACTTATTGTGGATAAATATTCTATATTTTACACACTCGTAACTTTCCAATGGTGCAAGAATCGCCTCAATCGGAGTTCACGTGAAAATGTTATGCCTCCCACGAGTTGACCTAGTGTATTGATCACCATGGTGCGAGTGGATTCCATGTCAACCCCCGTTATCTAAACATGTGGGGATAGCCATGTAGGGGATTTTCTAGAAAATTCTAGAAGACCCAAACATAATCACTAATTGAGGGTTGAGTAAGTCAATACCCTAACTGTAGATTGTTATTGGACTATGTTAAATATGAGGCAACTAGGAGGAGAAGGGGTTTCATTCTATGTTATTTTATTTTGCTCCATAGCAGAGACGAACAATTGGGAGTGGGAAATTAGAGATAATAATAGAGAGGGTTAATATTTTGTAGCATCCTAAGAAGCCACAAGTCTAAAATAACTCCATAGATAATGTCTTCTCCTTTGTACTTGCATCATTTCCATACCACAGAAAAGAGAGCAAAGCAACCTCACCTTCTAGTTGGGTTTTATCCTATAAGGGTTTCTCAGAGAAAATCTTTGTGTTATTTTTTGGATGGTGTGTGATTGTATTTTATTGTTCTCTATTTTTCGCATTTTATCTATTTCATGCATAATAAAAAAATCAATAACTAAAGATTCTAGAATTTGAAGGAATTTTAACCTTCATAGTGTAGATTTCATCTTTTATTTATTAGATCTATTGTGACAAACTATTCTAATGGAATATCTATAGCAGTTTACATATCAAATTCCCACTACATGTTTGATACATAAACATTTCATGAATATCCCAAAATTCTTAAAATCTAGTTAGTGTCAATTATTTACACTTATAATTATGAAAGTATTTTTAAAATTCATGGAACACACAATGAAAACATTATAAAATGCCTAAATCATAGGCCAAAATGAATACAATTAATGGTGAAAATATTCTTCTACATGTGTTAGTGTCCTGTGACACCCTTCATTCTTTTATGAGAAAAAAATTTAATATCCTAGCTTAGCATAAATATTTTAATATGAATTCATTGAAAAAACACATCAGTAGGGATAATTCAATCACGAATTCTATATCCTGGATGGATTGTATCCATGGCCCATAATGAAAAATTCCACGTGGCCAACAATGATTGTAGGTAGACATGCAATGTAATAAACACAATGAAGGTGGTGATGGAAGGGAAAGTACACAAGTTTTTATTACTCTCTCATATCATCCACAAGGTAGCTTCTCGATTGATTGCAGTCATATGATAGTAGGAAGTGTGATCATGATGCATCTAGGCCTCTCCAATCCCATTAACTACTCTCAGCCTTTGCAAACAGACATGGTAGTGGTTGCAGGTGCACCAACTAGTTTGTGGTTGGTAGAATTCAATGTTGGTTGTGGGAACAAGCAGTGGAAGGTGACACTCTTGGTTTGTTTCTTCTAGATTTTTCTTTCTATTGGTCTAGTTTATATGTTGTGGTTCGTTGTGGTTGATATCGGGTCTATTGTTAGCTTAAATTTGTTGGTTAAAAGAGTTAGGCTCAAGAAATTGTCGATCAATGCTTCTATAAACATTGTATCATTTCTCTCTACCCATGTGGTATGTTCATTGGTGATCGGTCTATGGATTTTTCTAGCATGTATCATTCTCAATTCTAGTTTTATCTAAGAAAGGGAAGTTTAGGGTTGCTAAGGATTGTGTTTGTGTAGGTAGCATACCTCTACTTTACTCTTGGGGTTCCTAGGTTTTTCCTTGGGTAGGGTTACATCAATTTCTAGGGGCTAGGCTCTCCCTGGATCTGGATTTCCCTCTGGTTTTTCTCTTGTGTGAAATCCACCCTCATACCCTTGTCGGTCTGAGCTTCTTGCTTACTAGGTATACCCTTCATGTTTAGTGCAATCACATTGTAGGGATTAATTCGGATTCCAAAAGGGTTGATCCTTCTTATAGAAAGATAGAAAGAGGGGTGTCAGTTGAGGCACTCCCCAAGTGGACTTACCCATTCCTACTTTTGAGCACCTAACCCATGCTCAAATTTACACTAGGAAAGTTGTTGCTAACTTTCATTGCCGATTTTCTAAGGTGGCTAAACATGAGCTAGATAGTGTTGGGATTTGGTGACAACGAATTCCTCCAAGGATGGATTTGGATCCTATTATTCTACATTGGTTGCAACTAAAATAGACCAAGTTAGAATATGGATAGGAGTGCATTTAATAATCAGTTTATTGTGTTAATGTATATAAATTCATGTAAGACCGTAGAGGCATATACGATAGAGTGAGAGGAATGAGAGAACTTGCAAGTCTGTTGTAATCTCCATGATCCGAATAATAAGACAATTGATGCCTATGCTTGATGGACGTAGCCCAATGTTTGGGTGAACCACGTGAAATCCATGTGTGTCTTATATGTGTGATTGTTAATTATCATACGTGAATTGTGTTTTCCGCATTTGCACAATTCTAACAAGTGGTATCAGAGTTGGTTGGAGGAGAGGGTGTCGAGGGCGTCAAATTCTCGGAGGAGCCGCAGGAGTGAAACATGTGTACAATGCATCAATTTCCACATCGTCACAGGGGCCTCCTCTTGGAAGCTGTGACGTCCTATAGGCTGACCTTCTGTTCCTCACAAATGCCTGAGCACGTCGCACCCTGGTTGTATTGACAACCACCATACAACGTCACAGCCTGGTTGTAGTGGGAGGTGCGACGACCCATACTAGCACATTGCAGGGCACTCACTTCAGGAGGTGCGATGACTCCTACAGATTAGAAAACATTCCCATATGTTTTTATTTCTTATGAAAGAATTTAAGGTAGGAAGTTTGTTTTTTAAACAAATGGGTGGAGTATGCTTAAAAGGTGATTTTTTATTAATTAAAAAGTGTCCAGTCACGTGGGTGGATGTGTTTTAAAAGGTTTTTTAATTGCTAAAGGTTTATTATATTTGGGATTAATATTTAAAAGGTGGAGGTTTTAAAAAGGTGGTTTTTTTTTTATTTTAAATAAAAGGAGAGGTTAGTAAAAGGATTTTTTATTAAACGCTTTATTAAACCTTGTGGTTTCTATACCATTTTTTCTTCCATGTTATCTTTTAAAGGGCCTTGGTTATTATAAGAAGTGATTTGGGTATTAGGAGATTTTGTGCTAATGGCTAAGATGCAGAGTTCAAAGTTTGAAGTTGAAAAGTTTAGTGGTAAATGCAACTTTGAGCTCTGGAAGCTCAAGATGCGGGATTTAATGGTGCAACAAGGGTTGCAAAAATCATTGCCAGGAAAGACAAAGAAACCAGCAACCATGACAAATGAGGAATGGGAAGATTTGGATGCAAAATCTCTTAGTACCATTCGTTTATGTTTGGTGGACGATGTTCTGTTTAATATCGTAGGAGAGGATACAACATGAGGCTTATGGAGCAAGTTCGAAAGTCTATATATGATGAAGTCCTTGACGAGCAAAATCTACTTGAAGAGACAATTGTACAATTTGTGGATGAAAGAAGGTACAAAAGTTGTTGACCATTTAAATACCTTCAATACCCTTATAGTTCAATTGACTAGTATGGAAGTTAAATTCGAAGATGAAGATAAGGCTATTACACTATTGTGTTAGTTGCCTGAGTCTTGGGATAATCTAGTCACCTCTATTAGATTTAGCTCAATAGATGTTTTAGATTATGACTCTGTTGTGGGAGATTTGTTGGCTAAGGAGATGAGGAGAAAATCTAGTCAAGAAACCTCAACTTCAGAGGCGATGCTGGTCAGAGGTCAAACTAAATATCATAATGACAGAAGTTTTTCTCGATCTAAGTCAAGACACATAAAGGGTAAAGAAAAATGTTGGTACTGTGGAAAAACAGGACATCTCAAGAAGGATTATTGGAAAAGAAAGGAATCTGAGGAAAACTCTACGAAGGAAACAAATTTGGGTGTAACAAATTCAGGTATGATTGATCAAGTTTTATCTGTTTCTGGTAATTTACAATATCAAGAAGAATGGTAGTTAGATTCAAGTGCCTCCCACCACATGTGCTCACATAGAAATTGGTTCATTTCTTACCAATCTGTTGATGAGGGTGCAGTGTTTATGGGAAATTGTATTCTTTGTAAAACTATAGGGGTTGGCAGTATTAGAATCAGGATGTTCGATTGTATTGTTAGGGAATTAATGGATGTTATATATGTACCCGATCTTAAATCAAATTTGATTTCATTGGGATAGTTGGATTCTTGTGGATCTAAGTATACAAGTCAAGGTGGAGCACTCACATTGTCGAAAGGTGGTTTAGTAGTGATGAAGGCAACAAAGTTTGATAACCTTTATAAGTTGGAAGAGAGTACTAAAGTAGCATCTGAAGTGACAGATGTATCTTTTTGTTTATGGCAGAAGAATCAAGGTCATAAGACAAAGAAAGAATTGCAGGTACTGGTAAACAGTAAATAATTTCTAGACCTAAATCTTTGTTTCTGAATTCCCGCTTGTTTTATATCTCTGCAAGTTATGATGGTGGTATAAAGGGATGTTGTGTGTGGTATCCTACTTCTCACAAGGTCATCATTGACAAAGATATAGTATGTATGGAACAACAAAAAGGGTTGATTCAAGATCGCAACGATAAATTTGTTTGTATGCTAGATAATTCATTGTATGGCCTATTGGTACCCATGCAAATATACAAGAGGTTTGAATTCTTCAAAGTGAGTCAGAATTTTTCAAAGAGTAGGAATTATTATACAGTTTATAGTACATTCATAGTATTGATGTTATTTGTTGATGATATGCTTGATGTAAGCTGAAGCATGGATAAAATCAGTAATAAAATGACTCAGGTGGACAGGACAATTCAGATGAGGGATCAAGGAGCAGGAAAACAAATTATGGGCATGGAAGTACACATAGATGGTAATGTTAAGTTGTGTTTGGAGTTCAGTATGAACATTGTAAAACCAGTTTTTATCCCTCTTGCTTTCCATTATAAGTTTTCTTCAAGCATGGGTCATGTCTATAAAGAAGAAAATGTTATGTATTGTGTAAGTTCAGTAGGAGGTCTGTTGTATGTGATGAAATGGTTAAGACCAGATGTTTCACATGCTAATCATGTTATCAGATACGTGACAGATTCAAGTGTTGCAGTGAAATGGGTGCTTCAGCGTTTGAGAAGCACAAATGTCACCTATAATGGTTACACTGAGATGGTATGTGATAATTTTAATGTATATTTTATAGGTGTTTTAGATAGGATGAGATCTATCACTAAATATGTCTCACAAAACAGTTGTGGAAGACATGTTGGAGGTGGAGTGACCCCTCAGGAAATCCAAACTCATGCAAGTCACACAGGCGAGATCATGGAACCAGTTTTATTAGAGAAGCTGAAATGGTGCTTGGCTTCTCTTGGCTTGCAGAAAAGGTGATGAACAAAAGGAAGGAGCAAGGTATCAGGTTAATTTTGGTCAAGGTGGATATTGTTGGGATTTTGTGACAACGAATTCCTCCAAGGATGGATTTGGATCCTATTATTTTGCGTTGGTTGCAACTAAAATAAACCAAGTTAGAATATGTATAGGAGTGCATTTAATAATCAGTTTCTTGTGTAAATGTATATAAATTCATGTAATCCCGTAGAGGTAGATACGACAGAGTGAGAGGAATGAGAGAACTTGCAAGTTTGTTGTAATCTCCATGATCTGAATAATAAGACAACCGATGCCTATGCTTGGTGGAAATAGCCCAATGTTTGGGTGAATGATCCATATGGATATCAGTGGCCACCCACCTTTTCCAACTGGCTCAAAACAACTTTCTGACATTTTTGGCAATTTACTATTTTTAGCAGTTTTTACTTCCAGGGCCATTTTGAGGGCCTAAATGAAGGTTTTAGTTATCAAGCTCCTAAATAATAGACAAAGGAATTATTGAGCCCCCAAAATGAATCTCCTCGATGATACATTTCCAACGAGCTATCACATGCCTAAAACGGAGATCGTATGCAAAAGTTACGACCCCGGGAAGTTGATGTACTAGCTTACCCAAACGAGGCCCACATGACTTTTGGCACTTCATCTCCTAGGGTTAGGTTTTTGGATGTCTAGGGTTTTTGGCATTCTTGATTATTGTAAAAATGCCTTCAGAGCCTCATTGTAACCTTCTTCTTGTGAATTCACACTGTCGTCACATCTCTTCTCAGAGATAAGCCGCCACCATTCCAGCAAGCTTGTTTCCGCTACATTTTAAAGTTTCAGCTTATTTCATTATTGAATAGAAAACCAGTTTTAATGTATCTTTGTTATTTTGTGTTAAGCACATGTTAATAATCTGTATTCATTTCATTCTTCTCATAAAATCTGGATCAGTGGTATCAGAGCGGTCTGCTCCTTGTCGTCTTAATGCATGTCCCCAACGAGGTCAAAGTACAAAGAGTTGGGTCTCGAGCTTGTTTCTCTTAAGGACAAAAGCTCTCGCACGCCCAAGCGACCTCCCATGGTAGGAGAAAATAAATATGATGGGATAGGAGATCCTTTCAAACTGTTGATTAAGGAATCCCTCACGCAACAGAGGAACGAGATGATGGATAGTTTCACGCAAATCCTTCGGCGACTACCAACAGGTGACGCATCTTCTTCGAACGGAGGCGTCGCCCCCTTCAAGGTACAAATAAACTTTGATATTCCTATATTTGAAGGTCAGATAGATGTAGATGTTGTAGACAAGTGGTTGAATCTACTAGAAGTGTATTTTTCTGTTCATAAATTTTTGGATAGAGAAAAGATTGCTTTTGTGCTCCTCAAAGTCGTTCCCCATGTCAAAGATTGGTGGGAAACTTTCTGTGAGCAAAAGGAAACAAAGGAAACCTCATTATTTTCAGTCACAGCCACCTGAGAATCCTTCGGGGATGTTATTAAGGAACAATACTACCCTGTCGGAAGTTATGATGACCTGTATACCAAATGGACCACATTGCGGAAAGAAAGAGACCAAGCAGTGCCAGATTTCACAAATATCTTCCATACCTTCTGCACCAAGTTGGGTATCAAAGATTTGGAGCGACATCTCGTGCTCAAGTATCGCGGTGCTCTACATAGATACATCCAGACCGAAATGGAATTTCTGGACATCTCATCCTTGGGCGCGGCCTACCGATATGCCGTCAAAATCGAGCAGAAGCTCAAATAAAAGACGTGGAAGATTGTGCCTGGGAACCCCTCACAACAAAAGCCAGGAAAGGGTGGCCCCAACACACCGAACAAAGGACAGAGAAAATATGGGAAATATCAAGACAACCAGTACAATCCGCAAGCAAATAAGGACACCGGAAAGACAAAGAAAGATATCGGGAAGTGGTGCGACTTCCATAAGAGCCCTTGGCATAACACTGTTGACTACCACTCAAAGAAGTCGCTAGTGGCCAAAGTGAAAGCCTTTGAATCAGATGCAGATTCTGACTCAGAGATAGAACCAGAAAGGGGAAGATGGATCATTGACGTGGAACCCAATGCCACCGTTGCTACCACCAAGCTCCAGCCTAGTCAACCAGATGAACTAGAAGAAGGAGAGAACCTCTTCCATTCATAGATGTGGGCAAAAGGCACCCCATTGCACTTCATCGTTGATAGCGGTAGCCAGAAGAACCTCATCTCAGCAGAGGTCGTCAAGTGGATGGCCCTGTCAACAACGCCGCACCCATAACCCTACACCATTGGATGGCTCCGCTAAGGAAGCGATCTCCGTGTCAGCCAACAGTGCCAACTGTTGCACAGCATCAAGCCCTTCAAAGATGAGGTATTGTGTGATATTGCTCCTCTCGAAGTTTGTGATGTTCTTTTGGGCCAACCTTATTTATGGAAACGTCATGTTGTATATGAGTCTAGGCCTCGTAGTGTTATTATTACTTTGAACAGGAAATTGTACAGGATACCCGAGGCAGTCCCACCTAGTGCTATTTCCTTGATCTTTGCTAAGCAATGCAGGAAGGTCATCTCACAGACGGGGAAGTTTGTCTTCTTTGTGATTCGCTTTCAGAACAAGTGAAAGATTGCAGCCACATCCAAGGTCTCTGCGGTCGATCTCTCCACACAGCAGAAGCAAGTAGATAAGGTCGTGGAAGAATACTCGGATATCTTATCCTCATCTACAGGGGTACCTCTGCACTACTAGGTCAAGCACCCCATCGATCTGACCCTCGGCGCACCGCTGCCCAATGGGCCAGTCTATTGTCTCTCTTTGTTAGATAATGAGGAGATCAAGCGATAGATCCAAGAACTGCTCCACAAGGGGCACATCCGCCCCAGCTCATCACCTTGCGGGAGCCCAATCGTGTTGGTACAGAAGAAAGATGGAACCTGGTGACTCTGTATTGATTACCAGGCTCTGAATAAAATCACTATCAGAAACTGGTACCCGATTCCCCGAATCGATGACCTCCTTGATCAAATCACGGGGGCCAAATACTTTAGTAAGATTGATCTGAAGTCTGGCTACCACCAGGTCCCGATAGAACAGACAGATGTATGGAAGACCGCCTTCAAGTCAAAGGAAGGAATTTTTTAATGGTTGGTCATGCCCTTTGGTTTGACAAATTCTCCAGCCACTTTCATGAGGATGATGGACGATATCCTGCAACCATTCACCAATACTTTTGTAGTGGTGTATCTGGATGAAATTCTAATTTACAGCAAGACTTGGGCCGAACACTTGCAGCATATTCAGCAGGTTCTGCACACCCTATGGCAGCACAAGCTATACGCCAACCTAGAAAAATGCTCCTTCGGCATGGACAGGGTCCATTACCTAGGCTACATCATTGATCAACATGGAATACATGTGGATCCAGCCAAGATCCAAGTCATCAATGACTAGCCAGGCCCAACAACACTCACTGAGCTTCGGAGCTTCTTGGGACTTGCTAATTTCTACTGCAGGTTCGTGTTGGGTTTCTCCCATATTGCATGGGCCCTCAACCAAATAAACAGGGGTAGTGGTAAGGAAAAATTTGCGTGGGGCTGGTCCCAACAACAAGAATTCGATGATTTGAAGTAGCGCTTGTGCTCAGCCCCAGTACTTTCACTACCAGACCTGCAGCATCCCATTGAGATCAAGACAGATGCTTCAGACTATGTTGTGGGCGTCATTCTCACTCAGCACGGCCACCCCGTGGCCTATCATAGTGAGACATTGTCCGATACTGTCTGTAAGTACCCTACTTACGACAAAGAAATGTACTCCATTGTGCAAGCATGCCGCCAGTGGAGACATTACATTCTTGGGAAGGAGACAGTCATCCAAACTGATCATAAGCCATTGCAGTTCATGCACACACAGGGAAAACTGCAAAATGACCACCATCAAAAGTGGTCCACATACTTGCAGCAATTCCACCTCAACATCAAGTATAAAACAGGAAGCACCAATCGCGTCGCTGATTGCCTCAGCAGACCACCAGTCGCAGCACTCACCACGGTGCTAGACCCTTGCAGCCGTGAGACATCTAGATGGCCCCAACTCTATGAGACAGACCCTGACTTCGCCACCACCTACCAAATGTTGGGTGAAAATGCATTTGTCAATAATTTCCATCTTTAGGATGAGTTGTTATGTCGTCTAGGCCATATTTGTGTTCCATCAAGTGAGCAAGCGAAGCTGATCTAGGAAGCCCACTACAGTCGGGTGGCAGGACACTTCGACATTGAAAATACAGTGACGATGCTACAGAAACATTTCTACTGGTCGAAACTTCGACAGGAGGTCAACAAGTATATCAGGTCCTGCACTGCCTGCGCTATTTCCAAATCAACCACTAAGAAACAGGGCCTGTACACTCCTCTTCCTACTCTTGATAGGCCATGGGAATACATCTCAATGGACTACATGTTGGGCCTCCCATCCACCAAGCGGGGAAATGACTGTGTTTTTGTGGTTGTTGATCATTTTTCTAAGATGGTGATTATGGTTGCCTGCAAGAAGAGCATCACAACAGAGGCCACTGCCAAGCTCTTCTTTGAACGAGTTTGGGTACATTTTGGAATCCCACAAACCATTGTATCAGACTGGGATAGTCAATTTCTCAGCACATTCTGGTCAAGCCTCTGGTCACTACTGGACACCAAGCTCACCAAATCCATGGCCTTCCACCCCCAGACAGATGGTCAAACCAAAGTTATAAATCGAATGATTGTGCATATCCTTCGCATGTATAATTCAAAGAACCCTTGCACATGGGATGAAAGCCTTCCCTATGTCCAGCATAGCTACAACCGAGCCTTGCATAGCTCAATCGGCCACAGCCCCTTTCAAGTGGGGTTGGGATTCCAACCATTGGGTCCCATAGATGTTGCACTTCCCCTTGCGGTCACTTCGACTGACTCATCTCCTGCTCCAACTGAAGCTAACAAAGCCACCTAGTTCATTGAGCGGATCCATCACATCCGTCAATAGGTTCAGGATATCCTACAGAAGTCCAATGACAAGTACAAGCAACGCCATGATCAACATCGGGCGCTGCATAAGTTTCATGTGGGCGACAAAGTTTGGTTGCACTTGCAGAAAGAATGCCTTACATGAGCCCATTGGAAGCTTCACCCACTCCGTTATGGACTGTACACTATCACCAAGGCCATGGGGGATAATTCTTTTGAGCTCAACATTCCTTCTTTCCTTTTCCTGCACCCAGTGTTCAACGTGGATCTCCTTCGCCCTCATTTCCCACCATTATTGGACACCTCAGAAGTAGCAGAACAACTGAAACCAACAGAGCTCAAACCCGACTGCATACAACAGGTATCCAATGATCATATTGTGGACAGACAGATCAAGGGCACTCAACAACAAAGGATCTAGCTTTATCGAGTTGTCAAAGCAGGATAGCTCCTACACCAAGGCAAGTGGCTCACCCGGGGCCAAATTTAGCAGAAATTTCCTCATCTAATGGGGGACCTCAATGCAATGGAGACCATTGCTTCATAAGGAGGAAGGATTGATCCAGATGGATATCGGTGGCCACCCACCTTTTCCAATTGGCTCAAAATAATTTTCTGACATTTTTGGCAATTTACTATTTTTAGCAGTTTTTACTTTCGGGGCCATTTTGAGGGCCTAAATGAAGGTTTTTCAGTATCGAGATCCTAAATGATATCCAAAGGCATCATTGAGCCCCCAAAATGAATCTCCGTGATGATACCTTTCCAACGGGCTATCACACGCCTAAAACGGAGATCGTATGCAAAAGTTACGACCCCGAGAAGTTGATGTACTAGCTTACCCAAACGGGGCCCACATGACTTTTGGTGCTTCATCTCCTAGGGTTAGGTTTTTGGATGTCTAGGGTTTTTGGCATTCTTTCTTATTGTAAAAAGGCCTTCAAATCCTCATTGTAACCTTCTTCTTGTGAATGCGCGTTGTCGTCACATCTCTTCTCAGAGATAAGCCGCCACCATTCCAGCAAGCTTGCATTTTACAGTTTCAGCTTATTTCATTATTGAATAGAAAACCAGTTTTACTGTATCTCTATTATTTTGTGTTAAGCACCTATTAATAATCTGTATTCATTTCGTTCTGCTCATAAAATCCAGATCAGTGAACCACGTGAAATCCCTGTGTTTCTTATCTGTGTGAATGTTAACTATCATATGTGAATTTTGTTTTTCGCATTTGCAATTCTAACAGATAGGATGGAGGAGGGTCTTAGAAAGAAAAGACAACAAATCAAGTCACTAGAGAAGAGTTGGAGGTAGAATTTAAGAAGTGGTTTCTGGATTCAGGTTTCTCACAGACTCGTGACACGAAGATTTTTCATATCATCGAATTATATTGGATTAATAAGGTGTCCATCATCGAATTATATTGGATGAATAAGGTGTATGTTTCCCAAGTTGTTGAAGAAAAGGTTGGCCAATAGGAAGTTATTTTGCACAAACTAACATTCTGGATCATAATTTCAATGCTCTCTACAGAGAGATATTTCATATAGAGATCATGGAGATATATTTCATATAGAGATCATGGTTAAGAGCCAGGTGGACTCCCCGGGTCACTTTATGGACATTAATGACAATTTCCCAGCACATGACGGAACCCTGAAAAATCCCATTTTCTTACATGAGGATTAGGAGGAGCTAAACCTCAAGCACAACTACTAGAAACGAGAATATGGTCAGCCAATCTGACTTACTCTGTCTCTTTGTTTTTGTAATCATGAGTCATTGTTACCTCCTAAATTATGTATGTCTCTCTTTTTTTTCTTTTAGGATAAACAATTTCTCATTTTTTCATATATATGTCTCTTTTTTTCTTTTAGGATAGGCAATTTCTTATGTCTTTCTTTTATGATAAACAATTTCTCATTTTTTCATATATATGTCTCTTTTTTTCTTTTAGGATAGGCAATTTCTTATGTCAGTTTCTCATTTTTAGGAAGTATTACAATATTCTATGGAGAATAAAACTAAGTCGATTCAGTCACTATTGGGACCTTGCTTGTGTCATATTAATTTAAAGACAACTAACTTAAAAAAAACACTTATAATGATATAAAGATTTAAAAAAACACTTATACTAATATAAAGACTTCAAATCTCATTAGATAGGCTTCGTTCTGCATCGAGAACTAGGTTTAAACTAGTTGTGCCAGAAGTAGACACCAAAAAATCTAGTTCAAATCATATAAATGAAATTCCAAAGCATATAAATTCATTGAATCCATCAAAATGGATAAGAAGGCTAAGAAGAGTCATAGAGCATGGCATATGGTCTTACCTTCGTGAAGGAAGAATGGACAATTAGACTCATGTTTTACAAAAGATACAAAATTTTGTTCACTGAATACGTCCCTTTCATAGTGAAATGAACTTACCCTAAACAATGTTCAAAGGTTCTTGCAAAGTATGATGTCTACGTGCATTGGTATCTTCAATGCCCTTCCTCTTTCTTTTTTTCTTCTCAAGGAGAAGAAGAACAACTGAGATCTCATGAACTGCTTTTTCTTTTTCTTTGCTGGATATGGTGGATTGGAAAGGTCCCAAATAAAGAGGAAAATGTGAGGCATGTATTACATGATGCACCCTTACCCCTCTCAAAGAAAAAATAATATTATGTAGATTATGATACATTTTGGTGTCGCCCTTTTGGCGTAGTAGGATAATGGCCAAGATTTTGGTGTCTCCCTTTTGGCGTAGTAGGATTCTCCATGTCGGTAAATCCATTTGTGCAGTCTCCAGTTTCATTAGATTTGATACTATGAATTTCCCAAAATTCATAAATCCTTCTCTCTTTCATTAGCTTCATAACTTTACCTACTTCCCTAATTTTAATTTTGGCTTTCTACATAGAGATTTCTCTTAATAGGAATAATGAAATGTCAAAGTAACATTAACAATTGTAAGTGCACATATTGAATTTTCTACTACATACATAAAGCTTAATCTAAGAAAAAATCAAATATCAAAGCAACATCAACAATACACTCAATTCAATTTAGTTTATATTTTCTTACATGTACTTTAGTCCCACCATTGTATAGCCTTAGAATTGGAATACAATTCCATGAAAACTATGGATGTCAAATCCTTTGTGTGCATGATTACATCATCTAGCATTCTTAACCTTGGGTTGTATCATCTATTAATAATACTTAAGTCCTATCCGTACTAATGGGGAACTAGTCTTGTTCTCTCACAATTGTGTGGGATATCAATCCTTGTGAGTAAGCAACTAGGAATACCATCGTTCTCACATATAAAATGAAGGATAAGTCCTTTATATGAAGAAAATATAATCTATCCTAAAAACCTAGTATGTGAGAGACAAATTCAACAAACTCTAAACTCATTTTTGCATGTGAAGAGACCTTGGAGGAGAAAGAAGACATGCAAGAACTGTTTGAGTAGAGAAAAACCTTCCCAAGGTAAAATGAACCCTTGGTAGTTGCAACACACTCAAACATATATGAATGAATGATAAAGGAATACACCCCAATGAGACCCATGGGCATCCTTCCTCTTGTAAGAAGTAAATATTCAACATTTACCTTATTTCCTTCACCCTAGAAAAATTATAACCATGGGAAGAAATCATATGTCCATCCCTTGACCAAGCTTGAAAGAGACAATGATAGTGAAGCTTTGGCATCTATTTAGCACTCCTTTGTACTAACATTACATCCTTTTTGGCCTCTAAGACCTCAAATCATATTTTGTGTGCTTGGAAACTCGATCCCATGGTGCATTAATATCTAAGTTAGTGTAATAGAGAAAAAAGTGGATCAAAGTAACCAGTAGAGAGAGAATAATGGTAATGCCAAGAAAATGCATATTGGCATAGAGTAGAATGTTGGAACATCAAGCATTGATGGTTCGTCACACATCTCCTAGATTCAGTAGAGTAGGAGGTCAACTTACATTTGGGTACAATCAGTTGAGCGATCGACCAGATATCTACATCAGATGGTCGATTAGTCAACATGCTTTTTGTTCGGACAATCGACCAACAGTCGAAGATAGTCGAGTGGTGCATTGACCATCCCAAGAATCGACTACGAGTTGGACACGTGAATGGTTGGGTCGAGCATCCTTGTTGATATGAATAGATTGTTGATTAAGGTTGGTTGTCAATTATGTCAACCCTTGAAGAAAGACCCGTAGAAAAAAGTTTTGGGTAATGGACCCAATAGTTTTTTATGTAAATATGACTCATTATTGTTTTTTCATGGTTGATAAGAATTAAATATGGATGAACTCCAAAGTGGTCCCCTTATGGTGAAAGCCCTCAAGGGAAGACGCTTTGTGGAGTAAGAGAACCCATGCTTAATTATGGAATAATGAGATGAAG
>ML792712.1:248197-259505 GCA_009831015.1 Picea engelmannii | reverse complement strand
TGTAGATGGATACATAGCACCAACAGTTCCACCAACAAATGACAAAGCAGTGAAACTTGGTGAGAATAATTCCAAAGCCAAAAATGCACTTTTGAATGGTCTCAGTGATATGGTATTCACCAAAGTTGCACATTGTAAATCTGCTAAAGAGATTTAGGAAAAGCTTCGAAATATTTATGAAGGAGATTCAAAAGTCAAAGCAGCAAAGCTTCAAACTTACAGAGGTCAATTAAAACAACTAAAAATAAAGGAAGATGAAGATATCGCAGCCTACTTCTTACAAGTCGATGAAACAATGAATGCAATCATAAGTTTAGGAGAAGAAATCGAAGAATCTGTAATTGTTCAAAAGGTACTAAGATCTCTTCCTATGAGATTCAACCCTAATATATCAGCACTAGAAGAAATATCATATCTAAACTCAATAAGCATGGACGAACTGCATGGAATATTCACAACATATGAGATGAGAACTGAACAAGAAAAACCAGATGTAAAATAAGCAGTCTTCAAAGAATCCAAAATATCAAAGCAAAAGAAAAAGTAATAAGAAGAATATAGCAGCAACAACAACGTCTCGGAAGATGATGAAGAAGTGGCCAACTTCGTCAAAAGACTGAACAAGGGAACCAATGGTAGGTATAGAGGTAAGCTTCCTTTAATTTTTTTTAATTGTGATGGTATTGGTCATTTTGCTAACAAATGTCCTCACAAGAAAAAGAGAAATGATGAAGGTTACTCAAAAGGCAGACAAACATATAAAGGTAAAAGAACTACAAAGAAAGTTTTCAAGAAAAGATTTTGCACCAAAGAAGACATCTCATCATCAGATGAAGATGAAGTCAATGACAGTGAAACATGGGGAGTTATATTCGTGGCAGTAGAAAACTATGATAAATAAGAGTCTAAAGAAGAATATGAAGAAGCATATGAAGAAGAAATTGAAGAGGCAGAAGTTGATTTCCGAGAAGAATTAATGAGTGCCATAGAAGTTATCAGAAGAGAAAAGAAGAAAAACAAGAAACTACAACCAGAACTAAAAAAAAAACACTCAAGAACTAGAACAAATGATCACAAAATTGAAGGTTTAAATAGAAGAAGATAAAAGAATTGAAGAAGCACTCAAATAGTATCTAGAAGGAAAGAACAGGATCATTGGAAACTTGGAAGCAAAGATTGTCACACTAATAAAGAATAATCAAAAGAAAAATATGCAGAATAGCTCAAAAGTTTTGGATGACATTATCAGCAGTCAAAAATCTCATCTTGACAAGTCCGGACTTGGATACAATTAGACAAAAAAGGGATCAAGCTCCAAAACAACAGAGCAAGAAACAAATCCAAAAAGCTATGTAGAAATAATCAAATGGGATAAAAAGATATACAAAGAAGATTATAGGGACACTCCTCCACCAAGAAGATTCAGATTTCAAAATCAACAATAGATATATAAGCCTCAAGAAGATGAAGGATTCATAAGAGCACCTCCTTTCAGAAGATCTTCAACTACCAGGTATCAAACTATATTTTTTGGTTTATGTTATGCATGTAATAATTTTGGACATAAAGCTGTAAATTGCAGACCTAACAACAGGAACAATAACTACTTTGAGAGTCATACACAAAGGGGTTATTCAAGAAGACCTAGTGAAACACAGAGAAGAAGTTACAACAGGTTTGAATCTTTGAGCACTGAAGTGGAATGTTACAAATGTAACAATGTTGGACACATGACCAAAAATTGCAGAATGGCAGTCCCTCCTAAAGAACCTCAACAGAGTCACAAACAAGAACCTCAGAAAACGACATGGATAAGAAAGCAAGATCAGTATAACAATGAAGAATGCACAGTCGCTCTACAAGATAAACAGAAGAAACGTGGTTGGTATGTTGACAGTGGATGTTCAAAACACATGACATGTGATAGAGACAAGTTTCTTACATTATGAAAGGAAAGAGATGGATCAGTCTCCTTCGGAAATGATGATTCAACCAAAATCATTGGAAAAGGTACAGTCCGATTGGGAATAAGAATGAAAAGGCAGAAAATGTTCTACTAGTAGAAGATATGAAACATAATATTTTAAGTGTGAATAAAATGTGTGACCAAGGTGTTATCTCCTAAAATAGCACTGTCATTTTGTCAAATTTTAGGTGATAGGAAGAGGTCCAAAAATTTGTTTCTAAATTTTTTTAGGTGTGTTAGATGGTCTACTTTCTAAAAATAAACTTGGAACAAGCATTGGATTTGGTCTTCTCAAGAAAAAGCGAGAATCTCATGTTTTGGTGGTTTAGGCGGGCCTGAAAAGCACTCATTAACCACCGAAAGAAGAGCTTTCGGTAGTTAACAGGCTAAATTCGAGGGCTCGTTAACCACCAAAAGTCCAGGTTTTCCAGAAAAAAACTGCCTTGGGAAAAATCATTTTTCTTAGCCGTGGAAAGTCCATTTCGCATGCTCAAATAGTCTATTGACAACTACACATCCTAATATTTCCAATGGTGCTTTCAGATCTAAATTTAGATCTCAGGAAGGCAGTCAAAAGTTCCCCTCAAGATCAGGTGTCGGTTAGCAAATTTTGTAAATGCAGAGGTTTGATAAATGCATGCACAACTGGATTTGTAAGTGTTTGAAAGATGGTATCATCACATTTGATCAGATTTTTATACTTTGTAGTACTTGCAAACCTCCATTTGTTATTTCAACTTGAAACTATGGCATACACAGAAATCTATGAGGTGATTGCTTGCCTAATTGTTTTGATTAGTCACATGTCAATATGTCAAAGCCATACGCGTTGAGCAGATAGAGGAAGTATTCAGTTGTTTGCAAATATCGAAAGAAGCACAGGTGTATCTTTGATGGTAGTCATTTATCAAGGTAACTATACAGGAAGAAGTTATGTATCCCTCATACAGAATACAAAGGAAAAGTGCAAAGTATGGAAAGACCTCCAATGATCCTTATTCAGAATTCTGGAATGTCACAGGTTGATGAAGATAGTTATCAAAACACTAGCTATAGCTAATTATACAACCAACATGTAGACAAAGTACTTAAAGGAGCTTGGTCACTCATACCTTACTTATACTCTATTTTTGCCTAAAGAATAAGAGAATATATATAGACTTGGGTAGCAGACTCTTTCCAGCAATCAGACGACATTAAGGACTTTCGGTGACCTAATCAACATTTCAGCTAATTTGCAAAATTTCAAGGCAAGAGATCTATATAAAGCAAAGATATTTTGCAACACTCTAGAGGACATCTACAGATAGCATAAGAAGCCAGGTAGTTCAGTTTTGCAATTCTGAACATTTTAATAAAGTTACAGGATTCGGTAGTTAACAGGACCAAATTTTGCCTCTCTTAACTACCGAAAGCAGGGCTTTTTGGTAGTTAACAGGCCCTCTTAACTACCGAAACCTGTACATGGCAGCGAGGTCATAGTTTTGCCCAGATTTGACTTTTTCTCAACCAAATCTTTCGAGGTTGGTTTCTAAATATGCATAATAATTAAATACATCATATTTAAGGTTTTATCTTGATGTAATTGAATGTTTAAGAAGGTGGAAAAGTGAAAATGGTGACCTAGTTGATGAGCAAAAAAACTGTCTTTTTGCCAAAGGTGGCAAATTCGAATTTCCTATGAGGATTCATCAGCCTTGGAAGGCTTTCTACATCTTCCAAAGAGTTTGGAGGATATAAAGGCTATCAATATAGAGTTTGACACCTAAGATAGGATATTTTGTTTTGACTTTCCATTTTTAGAATTCTAGATCCATTTTTATAGGATCTCATCTTAAACTTATTTGGTTTGACTATTTTTAGCAAATCTGATCCATCTTTCAAGGATCTAGATTTCATCTTGTAAGGCTATAAAGCCAAAGACATTTGAAGCACCAAGGTGTTCGATTTTGAGTTCTATATTCTATTGTTTTTGTATGAAAGACATTTTCTTTAATATATCAAGCCTGCAAGCTTCTTTCATTTGTTATTGTCAGACCCTCCTTCATCTGTGTCTATGCATATGAGTGGAATTTGTTATTTTGTCTCTGTTTAATGGTCCTATGGTAACTGTCGTCTTACTTTTGACTGTTAAGCAAGAATCATAAGCATCTTTGGCTAGTTTTTGACCCATCATATATATGGTTTATGTATGTTTTGGTTAACCAATTGGTTTTCTTATCCATTTGTTATACAAATCTATCTGATAAACAGCTCTTGAAGGCCTTGTATTGCATGAATATAGTTAGACTTTTTTGAAGATACAATCCAGAGATTAAGATATTCATCTTGATCCAAACCCACACCTATTATTGAGAAAATAGTTTCCAAAAAGATTAAGTTACTAGGCATCTCTGACTTACAGCCTAGGAGAGTTTCCTGGAGTGATAACACAAGGTCATAAAGTTACTTTCGATTCACAAAAGTGTGAGATAAGAAAAGAAGGTTTAGGGAAATTGGTCACTACAGCTGCAAGAACTTCAACCAACATATATGTGTTAAGCGAAATTGGAAATGAAAAGTGTTGTCTAGGGAAGGAAGATAAAAGTTGGCTATGGCACAGAATAACGGGTCACATGCATTTTGATAACCTTTTCAAAATCAATAAAAGAGAAGCAGTCAGAGAAATTCCCCAGATCACGAAACTAACCAATATTTTATGCAAGCATTGCCAACAAGGAAAGCAAACAAAGACCAGGTTCAAATCAAAGGAATATTCAACAACAAAACCACTAGAAATTGTGCATACTGATCTAGTTGGACCAACTACAACAAAAGGCTTAAAAGGTGAGAGATATTTTATGTTATTAGTTGATGATTATACAAGAATGACTGCAGTTTTCTTTCTCAAGAACAAGTTAGAAGCTTTTGAAAACTTCAAGATCTACAAGGAAATGGTTGAAAATGAGATGGATTCAAGAATCAAATGCTTAAAATCGGATAATGGAGGAGAATTCACCTCAAAGAAATTTATGGACTACTGCAACAATCATGGAATAAAAAGACAATTCTTTGTTGCTAGGACACCTCAACAAAATGAAATTGTTGAAAGAAAGAACAGGACAATACAAGAAATGGCTCGAACAATGATAATGGATTCAAATTTGGAAGATATTTTTTGGACACAGGCAGTGCATACAAGAGTTCACATTCAAAACAGAGTAATTCTCAGAAACAACATTGATAAAACTCCTTACAAGCTATGGAAAGGAAGACCAACAAATGTGAATCACTTTAGAGTTTTTGGAAGCAAATGCTACATCAAAAGAGAATATGGCAGAATGGGAAAGTTTGACTCTCGTGTGGACAAAGGAATATTTGTTGGTTACTCAAGTACAAGGAAAGCATACAAGTATTACAATCTAAGATTAAACAAAGCTGTAGAAAGCATCAATGTAACAATTGATGAAACAAGCAGACCAGAATCAAAGGAAGAAGAAAACAAATCAATGGAACAACTTTTTGAATAAGAAGATGAAAAATAAGTAGAAGAGGAAGATGAAGATGAAGAGAATCCGACATAAGAAGAAGAGCAAGTTCAACAAGTATCTCCAAAGACACCTAGCAAACGAGTACAGAAGAATCATCATTCATATCAGATTATTGGAAACAAAGATGCAGGAGTTAAGACTAGAAGAAAAATCCGTTCACCATAACAAACACACCTAGCACTCTTATCTACAATTGAACCAAATTGTTTTGAAGAAGCCAGCAAGGATGAATTTTGGAATAAGTCCATGGATGAAGAATTGGATCAAATAGAGAAAATGACACTTGAGAATTGGTTCCAAGACCAAAGAATAAGAATGTGATCGGCACAAAATGAGTTTTCAGGAATAAATTGAATGAAGATGGAAAGGTTACAAGGAACAAATCTATATTGGTCTGTAAAATATATGCATAGATTGAAGGAATCGACTTTGAAGAGAATTTTCTTTTAGCTTATGCATGCTCCAAAAATGTTAAAGTATATCAGATGGACGTAAAATCAGCTTTTCTGAACGGGGAACTTGAAGAAGAAGTCTACATTGAACAACTAGAAGGATTTCAGTTGTCAGAGAACACAGATTATGTGTGTAAATTAAAGAAGGCCTTGTATGGTCTAAAACAGGCTCCTAGACCATAGTACTCCAGACTAGATAAGTATATGCAGCAAGAAGAGTTCAGAAAAGGAAGTGCAGACAAAGACCTCTACATCAATGTAAGTCAAGGTAATATTTTATTAATTGAAGTTTATGTTGATGATATTATTTTTGGTAGTGATAATGACAGGTTAAGACAGAAATTTGCAAAAGACATGCTGAATGAATTTGAAATGTCATTACTTGGAGAACTATCCTTCTTTCTCGAACTTCAGATATGTCAAAGCAACCAAGGAATTTTTATTTCTCAAACCAAGTATATCAAAGAAATGCTAAAGAGGTTCGGAATTGAAGATTGCAAACCAGTTATCACTCCCATGCAAACCAGTTGTAAGTTGAGCAAAAATGATGATTCGAAGTCTACAAATTAGAGGCAATATAGGTCAATGATTGGCAACCTACTATATGTGACAGCATCCAAACAAGATATAATGTAGGAAGTTGGACAGGTGGCACGATTTCAAGAAGCACCAAAGGAATCACATGTATTAGCAATAAAGAGGATTTTCAGATATCTCAAAAGAACATAAGAGTTTGGATTATGGTATCCAAAAGGAAAAGATATATCACTTATTGCCTACACAGATGCAGTTTGGGCAGGTTGTATTGATGACCGATGAAGCATCAGTGGAGCAACATTCTACTTAGGTGAGGGTTTGGTATCATTGCTAAGCAAGAAACAATCATCAATATCTTTATCTACAGTCGAGGCAAAGTATATTGCAGCAGCAACATGTTGTATACAGGTTCTTTGGATGAAACAAACTTTGACAGATATACAAGTTGAGTATGATGAGCCCATTCCAATATATTATGATAATACAAGTGCCATCAGTATCTCAAAAAACCCGGTGATGCACTCCAAGACTAAGCACATTCAAATCAAGTATCACTTTCTATTAGAACAGGTTGCAGAAAAGAACATCACAGTTGAGTATGTGGGCACAAAAGAATAAGTGGCAGACATCTTTACAAAACCACTTCCACAAGAAGCCTTTAAATATCTTCGCCTGATACTTGGAATTATTTCTACTCCAAAATGAATGTTTTTTCAATTCTTATCTTATATGTCTTAGATGTACATGAGGAAGCACCATAAGAGGACAGTTCAGTCAGGGGGGGAGATTTATCAGATGCAGAGGACAGAGGAAGATTTATCAGATGTAGAGGACAGAGGCATGGTTCCAAGGGGAGCATGAGTGATATGATTTCAGTATTGCATCAAAGTGTTTCCATCAATGTCAAAGGGGGAGATTGTTGATTAAGGTTGGTTGTCATTGATTTCAACCCTTGAAGAAAGCCTCATAGAAAAAAGGTTTGGGTAATGGACCCAAGGTTGTTTGAAGTAAATATGACTCATTATTGTTTTTTCATGGTTGATAAGAAGTAAATATGGATGAACTCCAAAGTGGTCCCCTTATGGTGAAATCCCTCATGGGAAGACACTTTGTGGAGTAAGAGAACCCATGATTAATTGTGGAATAATGAGATGAAGGATAGTGAATTTGTCAGGGAAACTATCCTAGATGGATATTGATTGTCATGCCATTTCAGGTGGTATGTATAACATCACATAACTCCTCACGGTCAGGGAGTTATGACCATTTGAAGTTGGAGAACCCAGGTTTGGGTAATGGACCCAAGTTTGTTTGATGGATAACAATATGAGTTTTGCTATATTTGAAGGAAATACTATTATAGATGGATAGTACATTTCATTCCATTTCTGGTGGTATGTAAAATGTCACATAACTCCTCACGGTTTGAGAGTTATGGCCTTACGAAGTTGGAGGACCCTCATATGTCATCTAGAAGCCTCAAAGGGTCAAAGTAGCCAAAGTGGTTTAAGAGATTTTAAAAGGTAAATAATAAATTGAATTGATGAGTGTATTATAATTCAAAGTGAATACAAAATAAATTTAATGGAGAAATTAGAAGTGGATTAACCCTAAAATAAGGAAAGTGGGTCAAGTGACCTAGAAGATGCTTTTAAGAGGAAAGGCTCTCTCATCAACTATGCACAACACAACCTGTCACAACAACTTGTCACATCAATATGTCTCATCAATCTCATCATCCAAATATAATGTACTCAACAAGATCAATCATCAAGTCAACTCTCAACCATATGCACAATATCACCAAATTAACCAACAAGATACCTCTACCAATACACCATACTCTCCATAAACCAAATACCATAAACCCTTACACAAAACCATGTGTCAAAATGATACCTTTAGTTTTGTAGCAATCATCAAGATCTATACCATACCATGCAACAATTAGAACAATTCCAATATGAAAATCTGATGTGGTTACCAAACTGCCAACTTTCTGCAGCTACCAAATCTGTTGTCACAGTTTTGCTTTCGCGATTTTGCTGTTGTGATTCTACTTCCACAGTTTTTTTGTCATGATTCTTCTACCACACTTTTTCTATCGCGATTTTTCTACCGCACTTTTTCTGCCACAATTTTTTTTCCACACTTTTTCTGCTGCGATTTTTCTGCTGCACCTTTTCTATCGTGATTTTTCTACAGCAAATATTCTCTATCGATACTATAACCTCCCAAGTAACCTTTCACAAATGGATATTCAATATGCTCAATTATCATTCAAAATAAGAGACCCTTTCTTTCTTATTTATAATCTCCAAGTAGCTTCCTCAAGGAGTTATCTTCTAACTAACTTTACCCAACTTCTTTCTTGATCAGAATCTGGACCAAGGGATCAAAATTAGTTGAATTTTCAAAGTGCTCAAAATGCGAAGAAAACGGTGCCAGTGCGTCCGTCTCGTCTTCCTGATTCCGGCGGTATATTTACTTTCTCAAACGAAGTCCGTATGGAGAAGTTATCGCGATCTGTTCGAATCGCCAAACAGGAAAAAAAGGGGTGCTGACTGGGCAGGCCGTACAGCTGACGTGGTAGAGGCCGTACAGCTGACGTGGCGACCGTACAGTTGACGTGGCAGGTGGTTGACGTGGTGCATTTTCATTGGTTGATTGTAGGCGATTTAGATTGTGACATGTGGCATTATTGTAGATGAATGGTAGGGGGCCACGTGGCCCAATCATGGGCTGCCACGTGGCCCAATCAAGGGCTGCCACGTGGCACCCCGGGATTCACTATTGGATTGTTTGGTTCATTAAAATTGTTATAGGTCCGTGGGGTTCGACCCCCGGACCTCTCCCCTACATTGAACGTTTTAACAAAGTTCAAGCCACCAACGTGCCACGCGTTGGCTTTTATATGGCATATGATAAAATTTATATATGAATTGAATAATGGTTGTACACGGTGGGGGGTCGGGCCAGGGCTTAGCCCCGACCTCGGTCCTATGCGATAGTTCATATGACCACTACTCCGATACGACGGGCGTGCGCAGGAAGAAATATTAAATGGACCCGAGGTTCTATTGCCAACACATATGACCCTGTTATAATAATGGTGCGGGTTTTGTTATGTTTAAACGGTTGTATTAACCTTTATATGTGACCGGTTGTAATACACATCGCGCGGTTGTATTATTGGTGACCACCATTCAATGGATTGGGCGTGGGAAATGTGTTTTGGATTGTTTACCCCTGATTCTATTACGATTACCATATGACCTGTGTTTTATATGCGCGCGGGGTCTGTGCTGTGTTTTAAAATCGGTTCTATGGTTATACATATGACCTATTTCCCATTAAAATGGCGCGCGTTTGGTTTTGAACAGAGTTAGCCCTTGGTTGTATGCGCCTATACATGCGACCACACATTGCGCGTGGTTTTAAGTTGGGTTTTAGTTTTGTGGCAAACGGATAACCACACACCCGACATGTGTCGAGCCCTGGTTTAAACAAAGAACGGTTAGCCCTTTATGCGCGTGGGACGTGGCCACATGGCCCTCATGCACCCAACACCTCCGTCCTTGGGGGCTTTGATTTTGTTAACCGTTTGACATTTTGGCGCGTTTTTTGGAAGGCATGCGTGTGCTGGGTTTAGGCACGAGAAACACTCAGAGCTAGGGGCATTCACCCACAGGTGCAGAATGGCGAACCAGTAACAGAGCTTGAAGGGGAAAAATGGCAGAAGGCATAACTTTTGGAGTTTTTGGCCAAATGAGGTGCCGAAAAAGCCCAGCTAGGGGTTTTTGGACGTTCTGAGTCCATTGGCACAGCTTTCATAGGCATTTGGAGACTTATAATGCAGGTTTTTAACCATTGGAGTTTGAGGAAGCTCTAGGAAGCTTGAAGCCCTCATTGTTTGAGGCATTGCTCAGATGAGCACATATCCATTTTCTGAGACTGAATAGTCATTCTTGACTATTTATTATGCTTTGAACACATTGGGATAGGTTTCAGATCCATTGGAGGAATTTTGCAGGTGTTTTTTCCACATTGAAGCTCAGAGAAGCTTGGAGGCCACATGTAGAAGAGGTCATTACTGGATGAGACAAGATCCATTTTTAGAGTTCTAATAGGCAAATTTGGGGTTTTTGTGTATTCTGAACCCAATGGTACAGTCTGTAAATCCATTGGAGTTGAGCAGCATCTTGTAAAAGAACATTTGACAAACTAATCCCAAAGAGCCAAGTCCATTGAAGGAGGCTCAAGGAGACGTAGCCCATAGAGGGGTGAACTCCTTTATCGTCTTGGTATTGTTGTAAGTTTGATGTGTTATTTGTTGCACTTTACATTGTTGTGTATTTGTTTATAGCATAAATTTAATCTTTTAAAAGAACATTCCTCACACATGCACATTCAAAAGGAAGAAGCATAAACTAAACACATAAACTATCTTGCATATTTGAACACATGAAGCAAGGTCCTGAAAGGTTTAATTTGTTGAAGTAGGGGGTGCTTGCATAGCATAACAAGTCAGCCTTCTATTTTCAGATCAGATGGTATCAGAGCATAGTTTGTTTTGCTCATGTATTTGCCATTTATAGCTTGAGACTTAGCTATTGGTATTTGTGCAAGATTTGTGTTGAAGTTTGTTATCTTGTAAGGATGGAAGAAGCTTCAAACATTGATAGTTCTCCTACATCTTCCAAATCTAAGTTCTTTGACAAAGAGATGTTTAATGCATTGCTAACCATGAAGGATATGGTACAAGAGTTGTGGAAATATAGGGAAGAGAGCATTGTCCTTCAAGAGCAGTTGATGGCCATGAA
>ML792712.1:201080-247575 GCA_009831015.1 Picea engelmannii | reverse complement strand
CATGTTTCAAAATGTTGGAAAAGAATGTCCACTTTCAGGAAACTTTCCAAGCAAAGGCAACATGAAAAGAACATGCAAAAGATTTGCACTCATTGTCAGAAGAGGGGTCATCTCATTGACCAATGTTGGACATTACATCCAACCTCTCATCCACAGCACAAGAAGCAGTTGGATAAAAAGATTGGCGAGAATGGAAGAGGAGATTCCATCATTGATGTGAGTCAAGAAGATTCACAAGAAGATGACTTTCAGCAGAAGAATTCGCCATTGAGTTGGCTTGGTAAGAAATGGTTAGATTTCTTGAGTAAGTAAGGCTTACATTTTTCTGCAGTAGATGCACATTTCAGCCTTATCTTTTCATTATGTTGAAGCTTGACAAGTTGCAGCAGTTTGTCATAATTTGGTAGAGGCAAGTTGCATGTGTAGGCATTTATTTTTGAATGCAAACTTGTGTTATATCACCTCGTCAAGAACATGTAAAAGAGGGGTATGTTGTCCATTTTGTTACAGCCACATATACTTTTCATTTTTAGCTCTTTAGTCCCCACATGATTTGGGTTTGAGTACCTATGTTTCTACAGGAAGAAGAGTTGAAGAGCTATGCACATGCATTTGGTTTTGAAAGTGCATAAACAATGAACTTGATGATTGTCATCATGGATGAGTCATGATTGTAACATGATTGTTTATCATGTTTTTAGACTTGTCATTTTGGAAGGTTGACATGTTTCACTTGAGTCTCGACTTGTGTCGATATTGCTTGACGACTATGTAGTGTCGACCATGTTTTCAACTTATGTTTAGTCAATGGTGTTGATGTCTTGTAAGTCAATTTTTGAGTATATTGAGATGGAGGAAAACACCATGTGCTTTGATGGAGCACAAGATGTGACAGTTTGCTTGAAGAGCAAAAAGACTTTGCTGTCATTATTTTCAGTCTTGTGTCAATTTTTTTTTTTCAAGATTGATAGTTTTCTTGTCTTGTGACAAGATGTCGCAGGAAAGTTTTTGCAGCCATTGGAGAGAAGATTGTGTTGATGCCAAAGAGTTTGAAAGAGGGACTTGATTCTCAGTGGGAAGGCTGGCAGTCTTCCAAGTGCAGAGAGAAGAGTGGGTCAGCAGTAGCCAGAGAACAGTGGTTGAGGGGCATAGTCAGTTGCAGTGCAAGGCATGTCAAAGTATCCAGGTGATTGTCGAAAAGACTTTTCAAGTAGAATCAATTGATAGAACTTGAAAGGAGAAGAGTATTGAAGCTCAGATAGATAATCATAAGATTTTGTGGGTCCAAAAGCCTTTTAGTGGGAAGGTGTGATCAGAATCTGGACCAGGGGATCAAAATTAGATCAATTTTCAAAGTGCTCGGAATGCGACGAAAATGGTGCCAGTGCGTCTGTCTCGTCTTCCTGATTCTGGCGATATATTTACTTTATCAAACGGAGTCCATATGGAGAAGTTATCGCGATCTGTTCGAATCGCCAAACAGGAAAAAAAGGGGTGTTGACTGGGCAAGCCGTACAGCTGACGTGGCAGAGGCCGTACAGCTGACGTGGAGACCGTACAGTTGACGTGGCAAGTGGTTGACGTGGCACGTTTTCATTGGTCGATTGTAGGCGAGTTAGATTGTGACATGTGGCATTATTGTGAATGAATGGTAGGGGGCCACGTGGCCCAATCATGGGCTGCCACGTGGCACCCCGGGATTCGCTATTGGATTGTTTGGTTCATTAAAATTGTTATAGGTCTGTGGGGTTTGACCCCCGAACCTCTCCCCTACATTGAATGTTTTAACAAAGGTTAAGCCACCAACGTGCCACGCGTTGGCTTTTATATGGCATATGGTAAAATTTATATATGAATTGAATAATGGTTGTACACGGTGGGGGGTCGGGCCAGGGCTTAGCCCCGACCCCGGTCCTATGCGATAGTTCATATGACCACTGCTCCGATACGACGGGCGCGTGCGGGAAGAAATATTAAATGGACCCGAGGTTCTATTGCCAACACATATGACCCTGTTATAATAATGGTGCGGGTTTTGTTATGTTTAAACGGTTGTATTAACCTTTATATGTGATCGGTTGTAATACACATCACGCAGTTGTATTATTGGTGACCACCATTCAATGGATTGGGTGCGGGAAATGTGTTTTGGATTGTTTACCCCCGGTTCTATTACGATAATCATATGACTTGTGTTTTATATGCGCGCGGGGTCTGTGTTGTGTTTTAAAATCGGTTCTATGGTTATACATATGACCTATTTCCCATTAAAATGGCACGCATTTGGTTTTGAACAGAGTTAGCCCTTGGTTGTATGCGCCTATACATGTGACCACACATTGCACGTGGTTTTAAGTTGGGTTTTAGTTTTGTGGCAAACGGATAACCACACACCCGACATGTGTCGAGCCCTGGTTTAAACAAAGAACAGTTAGCCCTTTATGTGCGTGGGACATGGCCACATGGCCCTCATGCGCCCAACACCTCCGTCCTTGGGCGCTTTGATTCCGTTAACCGTTCGACATTTTGGCACATTTTGTGGAAGGCACGTGTGTGTTGGGTTTAGGCACGAGAAACGCTCAGAGCTAGGGGCATTCACCCACAGGTGCAGAATGGTGAACCAGTAACAGAGCTTGAAGGGGGGAAATGGCAGAAGGCATAACTTTTGGAGTTTTTGGCCAAATGAGGTGCCGAAAAAGACCAGCTAGGGGTTTTTGGACATTTTGAGTCCATTGGCACAGCTTTCACAGGAATTTGGAGACTTCTAATGTAGTTTTTTAACCATTGGAGTTTGAGGAAGCTCTAGGAAGCTTGAAGCCCTCATTGTTTGAGGCATTGCTCAGATGAGCACATATCCATTTTCTGAGACTGAATAGTCATTCTTGACTATTTATTATGCTCTGAACACCTTGGGATAGGTTTCAGATCCATTGGAGGACTTTTGTAGGTGTTTTTTCCACATTGAAGCTCAGAGAAGCTTGGAGGCCACATGTAGAAGAGGTCATTACTGGATGAGACAAGATCCATTTTCAGAGTTCTAATAGGCAAATTTGGGGTTTTTGTGTATTTTGAACCCAATGGTACAGTCTGTAAATCCATTGGAGTTGAGCAGTAGCTTGTAAAATAACATTTGACAAACTAATCCCAAAGAGCCAAGTCCATTGAAGGAGGCTCAAGGAGACGTAGCCCAGAGAGGGGTGAACTCCTTTATCATCTTGGTATTGTTGTGAGTTTGATGTGTTATTTGTTGCACTTTACATTGTTGTGTATTTTTTTATAGCAAAAATTTAATCTTTTAAAAGAACATTCCTCACACATGCACATTCAAAAGGAAGAAGCATAAACTAAACACATAAACTATCTTGCATATTTGAACACATGAAGCAAGGTCCTGAAAGGTTTAATTTGTTGAAGTAGGGGGTGCTTGCATAGCATAACAAGTCAGCCTTCTATTTTCAGATCATTTCTTTTATGGCTAACCCACTTCTAACCACTTGTCCACTTACAACCACTTTTCCACAAATAGTAAACTCTCCACTTCTAGTTGCAACTAATTTATTTCTAATTATTTTCTTGTTGCAACCACTTAATCCATGACTAACCACTTTGATTGGTCAACTTATTCTAGGAGCTTCTAGAATAATTTGACTTATTTGACCTTCTAGGGGCTTCTAGATAACCCATGAGGGTTCTCCAACTTCACATGGCCATAACTCTCTAACCGTGAGGATTTATGTGACATTCCACATATCACCGGAAACAAAATCACATATATTATCCATCTAGAATATTTTCTCCTGCAAATTAACTGATCTTCATTACATTATTCCTCAATAAAAATTGGGTTCCCTAACCACAGTGCTAGGCTACTCAACCACTTGACCATTTGGACATCAGAAAGAGTCTTCCCATGAGGGATTTCACCATAAGGGGACCACTTTGAGAAATTTATTCAAGAGCATCTTCCTGTGAGGGCATTCACCATAAGGGGACCACATTGGAGTTTATCCATTTGATTCTTCCTATCAACCATGATATGACATCAATGATACAAATCCCTTTAATATCAACACACCATTATGACACCACTTCACATCAACCCTTTGACAATAATTACATAAATGAACATATTGTTGGAAGATTGGTTGTTGTCATTGATGTCAACCCTAGTCATTGGTTTTGGACCGCAAGATTGATGAAGGTATTTGGACATGAAGAACAATGCACATGCAGATACAACAACCATGGATGGATAGTATACATCATGTTGTTTCCAGTGGTATGTGGCACGTCACGTGGATCCTCATGGTTGAGGAGAAATGAATTTTTGAAGATGACAAAGTGAATTGAAGGAGGAAGTACATGTAGGCCCTGAAGATAATTAAAGAAAAGAATTACAAAATAAGAAAGTGTCAGGTCAGCCCTAATGTTAAAAGGACGTGACATAAATGGTATAAATAAATATCATTATACATTCATTTGATATACAAGTCGAATTTCATAGGAAATCAGAAGTAAAGAAGGACATATTTCAAGGGAGGATGAATCTTTTGGTGATGTGTTCTAAGGTATGTTATTTTCAGGTTATCTTACCATTTTCACTATAACTTGTTTTCTAGAATGAATCAGATGGTGAAATTGCCATGGTATTGAGAAGACATATCAAGGTACCTGTGGTAAAAATTTCATCTCTTGATTTTCTAAAATTATGGAGATACACTCTATGGAAGATAGGGTTTTTGACCAGTCTTGAAGCTAGTCAATAAATAGATGTTTTGGGTAAAACAATCATAAATTATTCATATATAATCCAAATTAAGTGGGACTAATTTCATTGGAAATATCACAGCCTTTGGTTTCTTGTTTGCAAGTTTCAGAATCGGATGTTAAATATTGAGTGCGAGACATTCTGTACAAGTTCACTCTCCCGAATAAACCAGAATTGAATAAAGTCTACCATTCTTTATATAACTTCTTTTTGGGGAGGATTCAAGGAGTGAAACTTGGAGAAGTTTCATAGAATACATTGAGTAATGTTATCTACAGGATCAGATTATTCCAAGAATTGAAGAATTGCAAAAATTGAAGAAGTCTCAGAAAGAATTATCAGGTTCTATGTGATGGTTGGTTGATGGTCATGATTTAATGTAAAGTTTTATTATCTCTCGTATATTCTTGGGTGGAAGGAAGGGGAAATTATGGAGAGTTCAAATATCTCTTGATATTGGAGGATTATATCTTTCTCTTGGAGGTTTATCCCCCCCTTTATATTTGAAAACTGTAGCTACCTTTGGAAGTCATTACTTCCCTTGAACAATAACTATTGATTATTTCTCATATATTGTACATGGTGTACTGTGGTTTATTGGTGTAACTCTTATACTATTGTTCATTTCTCATTGGATATAATTGAATGGATTAAGTATAAGTTGAAAATGTTTGTAAATTGTACTTGATACTGATTCACCCCCCTCTCAGTATCAACAATTGGTATCAGAGCAGGTTATCTTCAGAACAGTTTAACCACTGGAAGGAAAATCATGAGCAGAGATGGATGACCATGAGTGCATTTCAAATGGGATTCAAAAATTTGATGGAAGAAATTATGCATACTGGAGTGATAGAGTGAAAACTTACCTGACAGCTTTGGTAGTAGACATTTGGTACTCAGTTTTAAATGGCTACATAATCCCAAATAATGCTCCAACCGATCCAAATGAGAAGAAGCTTATGAGTTGTAATTCAAAATCCAGACATGTTATTCTAGCAGCATTGGCACCAACCATTTCTAGCAAAGTGATGAGATGCATCACTACTAAGAAGGTTTGGGACAAACTCAAGAGCATCTACAAAGGTGATCCAAAAGTTAAGAAGGTCAAGCTTCAACGACATAGAGTAGAATTTGAAAAATTGAAGATGAATGAAAAGGAAGATATTGCAACCTATTTTCTTAGAGTTGATGAAGTTGTTAATTCTTTCAGAGGATTAGGTGAAGAGATCGATGAATCCTTGGTTATACAAAAAGTTTTGATATCACTTCTCTTGAAGTATGATGCTAAGGTCTCTGTCATTGAGGAAACTAGGGACTTGACAAAAATGACAATGGATGAATTACATGGGTCTCTTACAACATATGAAATGAGAACAGGTACAGAAAGTGACTAGTCAAACAATGAAGCAGCCTTTAAAGCCATAAAGAAGACAAAAGACAATGATAACGACCTTGATGAAGAAATAACAAATTTCGTAAGAAATTTCCAGAAGGGAAGTGGAAGATACAAAGGTAAGTCTCCTCTCAAATGCTTTAACTGTGGTAGAATAGGACATATTGTTGAAAATTGCTACTATAAAAAGAGAAGTCTCAACAATAAAAAGAGCTTCTACTCTAAGGATGATGACATCTCCTCATATGAGAGTGATGAAGAAGATAATGATGGAGGAGAAGTCCTCTTCATAACCCAAGAAACCCAAGATGATGATCACAAGAATTCTAAAGAAAAAGAAATCATTTGTGAAGAAGATTCAGATGAAGAAACCAACCTTGATTCCTTTTGGGGTTACAAAGACAATGCAGAGAGTGAACAAGAAGATGAGAATCTTGAAAAGTTGAAGCATGTTGAAACTGAAAATAGAAATCTTAGAAACACAAATATAATACTAAAAGGTGGATTGAGTAGTTGTGAAGAAGAGAATTACAAGCTTGAAAAGACCATTAATATATTGAAGAAACAATCAGAAGATTATAAGAAACTGAAAGTAGAATTGGATCACACAAAAGGGGAGCTACTATTGACAACATAAAAGTTGAATAAGTTCAAAAAAATCACTGAAAAATTAGATGAGATCCTTAGCAGTCAAAGATCTCCAAACAACAAGATAGGACTAGGATACATTGACAGTTTCAAGAAAACAAAACAAGAGAAAGAAGTTGAAAATGATGAAACCAACACTCTAGAACAAGTTGAACAACAAGATAGAAGACTAGAATTCAGAAGGAATGAGACATCAAGAAGATCCTCTCCCATCAAGTATGAAAGCAATCATTATGAAGGAAACTACAGAAGAATAGATCGTGAACCTAGATGGACCACACCACAAAGAAGATCACTTATGCCCGGGTATCAAAATTGCTTTCTTGGACATTGTTATACTTATGGAAATTTTGGACACAAGGCAATCAATTGTAGAATCAATGAAAGGAATAACTATGCAAGCTACATGAATGGTGAAAATAGTAGATATGGAAATGTTCGTAGAGTTGTCAACATAAATTATAATCCATTTGACCCATTAATGGATCAAAATATTGTATGTTACAAGTGCAATAATCTTGGTCACAAAGCACGAGATTGCAGAGAGATGAAGGAAAATAATCATATGCCAAATGTCTACATACCAACTACAACATGGAAAAGGAAATAAATTTCACACAATGAAAATTGTCGAATAGCATTGGTCGCTAAAGAATGCAAAGAAGAAGATGAATGGTTTATAGACAGTGGGTTCTCATCTCATATGACCGGAGATCAAAGCAAATTTGTTAGCTTAAAGAAAAAGGGTGGAAATGTTGCATTTGGAGATGTCTCATCTACTAAAATACTTGGAAAAGGAATTGTAAAGCTTGGAAGTGAAAATGTAAAAGCAAGAAAAGTCCTATTGGTTGAATATTTGAAGCATAATTTCCTCAGTGTCATAAAAATATGTGATCAAGGATACACTCTTACGTTTGACTCTCGAAAATGTAAAATCAGAGAAAATAACTCAGGAAGATTGGTTGCAACTGCAACAAGAAGACCGAACAACATATACATCCTAGACATGAAGAAGAGATAGAAGACAGAAGCCACACAAAAGGATTCCAAGAAAGAAAAAGTCTCAAAGACCAAAAATAAGGATGAATTATTATTGAGTGCCACATGTTCAGGGGGAGCAGCCCCAAAGAAGAAGGTTACCTTTTGCCATTAAACTCAAGGGGAGAAACCCTATCCTTTTCCATTGATGTCAAAGGGGGAGATAAATTGGGATCATGATGATAGGGGGATCATGATTGTTGCCATCAATGACAAAGGGGGAGATTGTTGGAAGATTGGTTGTTGTCATTGATGTCAACCCTAGTCATTGGTTTTGGACCGCAAGATTGATGAAGGTATTTGGACATGAAGGACACTACACATGTAGATACAACACCCATGGATGGATAGTATACATCATGTTGTTTCCAGTGGTATGTGGCACGTTAGGTGGATCCTCATGGTTGAGGAGAAATGAATTTTTGAAGACGACAAAGTGAATTGAAGAAGGAAATACATGTAGGCCCTGAAGATAATTAAAGAAAAGAATTACAAAATAAGAAAGTGTCAGGTCGAAACTAATGTTAAAAGGAAGTGACATAAATGGTATAACTAAATATCATTATACATTCATTTGATACACAATTCGAATTTCAGAGGAAATCAGAAGTAAAGAAGGCTGGATTTCAAGGGAGGATGAAGTCTTTTGTTGATGTGTTCTAAGGTATGTTATTTTCAGGTTATCTTACCATTTTCGCTATAACATGTTTTCTAGAATGATTCAAATTGTGAAATTGCTATGGTATTGAGAAAACATATCAAGGTACCTATGGTAAAATTTTCAGCTCTTGATTTTCTATAATTATGCAGATACACTCTGTGGAAGATAGGGTTTTTGACCAGTCCTGAAGCTAGTCAAAAAACAGGTGTTCCAAGTAAAACAGTCATAACTTCTTCATAGAGAATCCAAATGAAGTGGGACCAATTTCATTGGAAATAGTATGGCCTGTAGTTTTGTTTGTGTGAGTTTCATAATTTGATGTTAAATATTGAGCATGGGGCATTCTGTACAAGTTCGCTCTCCTGAATAAACCAGAATTGAATAAAGTCTACCATTCTTTATATAACTTCTTTTTGGGGAGGATTCAAGGAGTGAAATGTAGTGTACCCTTTCACTACCGAGGTTTCCAAACCTCTCAGTTACCATTCTATACATGGACTTTTACATAACTCATACTGAATTAGAAGCACATGCATTTAAACAATTAAACACACTTAAATCTCATAGTAAAGTATATAAGTTACTGCTACAATTAAACAAGCCATAGCATTCAACAGTAATTCCTTTACATATCAGAAACATGATACATAAATAGCTCAGTCATGCCAAATGTGATAAAACACAATTCAGATACTTATCTTTTAACAGCTGTAGAGATCACCAACCAAGTGTAGGCCTTCCACGAACCTCCTAGTCGTAGACCACACTGTTCATCATCTCAACAGTGGCTCACCCCCGATATGGGACCGAGCTCCACCCCAAGGCAAGGAATCCTAGGCTAGGCTGAGGTTATAGGGAAGATAGCACATACACATCCACCATGAAGCAGGCTCTCCCAGGAATCTCCCACGCTCACTGCCCACAGACCCTCATTCCTCACATGCCTGTTCCACCCCAGGAGAGTGCACCTTCTCTGTCACCTAGACAGTCCTTCGGCTACCAGTCTCCCTTACCTTGGGTTACAGGAACAGACCAGACCGGAAGTCTCCGGGCTCTATGGTAGCTACAGGCTTCCTTCCAGGAGTTCTCTTCTCCCTCTGCGCACTCTCTCGCCTGGAGGAGTCGCTCACAAGCCAACAAGCCTCACGCAGTCCATTACTGCGTGGTCACAACAACCCATGGGAAACACAGACAAATGCTTCCCAAAACATTTCAGCAGTCACATGATAATATCACGGGATGATTTCGGAACAGGCTCCATGCACAGGCTAGCTCAGCTTTTCCCCAACAACCAAGGATTCTTCCACTCGAGTTCAACACAGGGTTTCGGTTCAGGAAATGCACTACCAGGTTTGCTTAGAACGGACACAGACTCACAGCTCTGGACAGGGTGTACACGGTTTCTTCAGGACAAACACAGGCTTTACGGCTTTCAGAGATGAACCAGCATATCTGGCAGAGGTCATACTGGTTCCACCCTCAGAGGTTTGGGTCAGATTGGAGAGAAGATCCCCTCCCACGGTTCAACTCGACGCTTATATTTTCATGCACCAGGGTTGACACTTGTCTCCCTGGGAACTGCATGTGTACCACAGCGCGCATCCCCTTTGCACGTTCCCTCCCTTGCCAGGAACTTAGGATAAACAGAAATGCACATGTCTCTTTTTAAAATAATATTAAAATATTATTCCAGGCCTAAGCCCCCTAGGCTCAACACTCATCCCCTTTCCCACCTTCCAGCCCTTAATTCCTTTCCCACTCTATGGACGCTCAGTCCCCCATCACTCATTCATCATGGTCGGTCTGCACTGGCGGTGTTTTATATTTTATTAATTGATCTGCATACATACAGGTACATCAGTAGGCTCCTGGCCTTCAACACTTAGGGTCCCTGGCCTAACAAACACATAAGCCTTCCATCTTATACAAAACTTGGCTCACCAGCCTATAGAACACATTTACAATTCTTTGCATATAACATGATCTGTAACGAGGCTCGGCCTTGGGGACACAGTCAGGTATTTCTTCTCGAAATACCTCTTAAATTCCTTCCAAGTGACCTTTTTCTCTTGAATGTGTTGCACCTACACAAACTGATCCCACCACATGGACGCTTTTCCTTTCAACTGGTACATTGCAATTCTTCCCTCTGCATGGGCAGAATAATTCTACAGCTGGAATTATTTCTTCATGCCCAACAACCATGTCTCGGCATCTTCCTCCTTCTTATGTTCTCCATCGAATGTTGGAAGTTTAATTTTATTCATTTCTCCTTTCAATTCCTCCTTTCCAAATCTTCGATGTTTTCTGGTAGGGGACGGGCTTGAACTACTGTGTGTCACCCTGTCAGAATGTTTTTGGGAGCGACTGTGATGTCGGCTACCACTCCTCGATCTCCTTCTTCCCTCAGAAGTTTTGACACTTCTTGATCTGCTGGTGTCACTCCCCTTTTCCAATTTCTTTTCTATTCTTTCCAGAATCTGCAATAATTTTAAGTTTAATTTCCCTTGCCGATCCTTGACTTTCATGAGCTTTCGGCTATCATCTCGACGCTCCTTGGCCTCTCTTTGCAATCCTTCAAGGATTTTCATTATATGTCCTTCCTTATCCATCTCCTTTCCATGCCCATTAGATTTTGATCCTTCGACTCCCCGGTTAACATTCTTTCCTTCCTGTTCATCCTCTATTTCAGGGGCAATTTGCATTCTTCCCCACTCCATACTTGGCGTTGATTATCTGGAGTTTTGGCCTTCGTTGAACACTGCACATGCACTATGCAATTGAATTCGAAATTTGTCAGGCCATTAAACTTCATGAACAATCCACAACATTCATAATTAATACGAACAAGAACGAAAGACATTTCAACTTCACAAAGTTTTTTGAGCTCTGTTTGGCTCTGTGTTTTTCGGGTGTCCGAAACTTCAATTTCAGTTATTTCGGAACTTCAAGTTTCGGGTTTCACAATTATTGATGTCGAGGGTCACTGTCCTCTCGGATTCTCGATCTCCAATGACCCCTTTTTACGTGTTATCCCTCCTGAGCCTAGCTCCTGACGCATATGACCATGCACCACGACCGTGGCCATCTCCCTCTCGTGACTACTCCTATCGGAGTTTCAGCACTCGCGCTATCAATAGGCGCATGTCTTCGCAACCCCCGATTCTTCGACCTCTGATATGCCTTAGCCCTCCAAGCTAATCCCTGGTCGATGTGACCGCTGACTCGTGACCCTAGCCTTATCCCTTATCGGGGTTCGGGGTTTCGCGAATCGAAATGTGCTAAAACTCTTGACAGCGGAGTCCCCGATTTCCCGATTTCCGATGGACTCCATCTGTGCTAGCCCTCCGAGCTATACCCTCACCATACGACCAACCTCCGTATGACCGCAGTCAACTTCTCGTCGGGTTTTCGAGGTTCATAGTTTCAAGGTGTATGAATCACTTGTCACCGGGGTTCCCGATTTCCCGATGAACTTCAAACACCGATGGACTTACTCCTTGTCGGGACTTTCCTCGATGGTGCAGATCTCTGCCACATGTCCACTAAATGAACGGTCCAGATCTTGTCGCGAAATCGTGGATCACGATTCCGTGTGACAAGATCTCTATGTGCTCAAGAACTCTGATTCTCCGATTTTCGACTCTCTCCAGGATTCTAACACATGTCCTCCTTTGGATCCTACGGCTATGATACCTCCTCAATATTTCGAGAATCACAAGGTCTCGATTCTCTGCCTTAGAAAAACCTCGATGACTCTAATATCCTGACGCCTCTCCGGGACTTCTCCTCTACCCATGAGGACTTAAACCCTACGCAACTTCTGTCAACTCGAACGGTTGACGGGTAATCCTCCCGAGTTTAAACTCATGTGCAGTATCCAAAGGCTTTAAACCTTGTGCACATTCTCCAGATCTGACGGTTACAAGGGTTCGCCTTCCCTCCCGAACAGATCATATGGTTCTAACACCATTGGTGTAAAGACCTATCTTCCTGTGGTCATAGACCATACCAGCTGCGGTTTCATAACACCACTAAACCTCCTGAGCTTATAAACACGGTCAAGCAACTACTTGACACACTGGAACAAACCAATGTCCGAAATTGGTCCTCCAAACACAATTTCTCCTCTCACCCTCAGTCCAAAGACCAATCAACTGGCCCATCCAGGCTCAGTGTCGAAACCTTGGCTCTAATACCAATTTGTAGTGTACCCTTTCACTACCAAGGTTTCCAAACCTCTCAGTTACCATTCTATACATGGAATTTTACATAACTAATACTGAATTATAAGCACATGCATTTAAACAATTAAACACACTTAAATCTCAAAGTAAATTATATAATTTACTGCTACAATTAAACAGGCCATAACATTCAACAGTAATTCCTTTACACAGCAGAAACATGATACATAAACAGCTCAGTCATGCCAAATGTGATAAAACACAATTCAGATACTTATCTTTTAACAGATGTAGAGATCACCAACCAAGTGCAGGCCTTCCACGAACCTCCCAGCCATAGACCACACTGTTCATCAGCTCAACAGTGGGTCACCCCCGAGCTGGGACTGAGCTCCACCCCAAGGCAAGGAATCCTAGGCTAGGCTGAGGTTACAGGGAAGATAGCACATACACATCCACCAGGAAGCAGGCTCTCCCAGGAATCTCCCACGCTCACTACCCACAGACCCTCATTCCCCACATGTCTGTTCCACCCTAGGATAGTGCACCTTCTCTGTCACCTAGACAGTCCTTCGGCTGCCAGTCTCCCTTACCTTGGGTTACAGGAACAAACTGGACCGGAAGTCTCCGGGCTCTATGGCAGCTACAGGCTTCCTTCCAGGAGTTCTCTTCTCCCTCTGCGCACTCTCTCACCTGGAGGAGTTGCTCAAAAGCCAACAAGACTCACGCAGTCCAGTACTGCGTGGTCACAACAACCCATGGGAAACACAGAGAAATGCTTTCCAAAATGGTTCAGCAGTCACAGGATAATCTCACGGGATGATTTCGGAATAGGCTCCACGCACAGGCTAGCTCATCTTTTCCCCAACAACCAAGGATTCTTCCACTCGAGTTCAACATAGGGTTCCAGTTCAGGAAATGCGCTCTTAAGTTTTCTTAGAACGGACACAGACTCACAGCTCTGGACAGGGTGTACATGGTTTCTTCAGGACAAACACAGGCTTTAAGGCTTTCAGAGATGAACCAGCGTATCTAGCAGAGGTCGTACTGGTTCCACCCTCAGAGGTTCGGGTCAGAATGGAGAGAATATCCCCTCCCACGGTTCATCTCGGCACTTATATTTGCATGCACCAGGGATGACACTTGTCTCCCTGGGAACTGCATGTGTACCACAGCGCGCATCCCCTTTGCACGTTCCCTCCCTTGCCAGGAACTTAGGATAAACAAAAATGCACATGTCTCTTTTAAAATAATATTAAAATATTATTCCAGGACTAAGCCCCCTAGGATTAGCCCCTAGGCTCAACACTCAGCCCCTTTCCCACCTTCCAGCCCTTAATTCCTTGCCCACTATGTGGATGCTCAGTCCCCCATCACTCATTCATCGTGGTCGGTCTGCACTGGCGGTGTTTTATATTTTATTAATTGATCTGCATACATACAAGTACATCAGCAGGCTCCTAGCCTTCAACACTTAGGCTCCCTAGCCTAACAAACACATAAGCCTTCCAGCTTATACAAAACTTGGCTCGCCAGCTTATAGAACACATTTACAATTCTTTGCATATAACATGATCTGTAACGGGGCTCGGCCTTGGGGACACTACATGAAACTTGGAGAAGTTTCAGAGAATACATTGAGTAATATTATCTACAGGATCAGAGTATTCCAAGAATTGAAGAATTGCAGAAATTAAAGAAGTCTCGAGAAGCATTATCAGGTTCTATGTGATGGTTGGTTGATGGTCATGATTTAATGTAAAGTTTTATTATCTCTCATATATTATTGGGTGGAAGGAAGGGGCAAGGATGGAGAGTTCAACTCTCTCTTGATATTGGAGGATTGTATCTTCCTCTTGGAGGTTTATCCCTCCCTTTATATTTTGAATTTGTAACTACCTTTGGAAGTCATTACTTCCCTTGAATAATAACTATTTTTATTTCTCATATATTGTGCATGGTGTATTGTTGTGTATGTAACTCTTATACTATTGTTCATTTCAAATTTAATATAATTGAATGGCTTAAGCATAAGTTGAAAATGTTTGTAAATTGTACTTGATATTGATTCACCCCCCTCTCAGTATCAACACATATAACCAATAATCAATATATCAATAATACAAACACATCACTATGAAAATACTTGACATCATTCCTTTGACATCAATGACAACATAGTACAACAATAGCTACAAATTTTGAGAGTTTTGGCATGAATATTCTTGACCAAATGCACTAGAGCCCTGGAAAGAAGTGGACAACCTAAGGGACAGTGTGGCAGTGAAGGGGGTTCATTGTCTTTGGATGGTGCACGTTGGAGAGAAAATAGATAGTATACTTTTGATCTGAAAATATCAAACAAGTTTTGATACCAACTTCCTTATCGTGATACTAACAAAAATTTGATACCAATTCAGCCTAAAAATCCTTAGATGTCAATTAGTTCATAAGAAAACACTAAACATTTTACCATATTCAGTAAATGAAGATAAACTTGACTATTTGTAAAATATCTTGTGAAAACACTTATTTATCCATAAACTTCATCAACTAATAAATATAACTTGTGGAAGTAACAATGTTGAACTTGAGTAAAATAAGATCAACAATAATTCAAATGGAACATAAACAATTTGTTAATGGAGTTCACCCATCTTGGGTTATGTCTCTGGGTCCCTTTCTAAACAGTGAGACCGCTCGATTAATGCTAAATTGCTAAAATTACAATGAATGGACTTAAAAATGCCATTTTTTAAAGACACCCTTAAAGTATGTTACTTCAACCTAGAAACAGAGGTCACCACTGAATTCCTCATGAAATTCTGAAAAGAATGAGTATAAACTTGACAATGTTCTAAACAGTGCTTAAAAACCCCCTTTTGCATGCATAACGAGACTATGAGTCTCATACATGACAAAATAGATTAAGAATTTCATATATAGCACTTTTACATAGAACTGGCATCGCCATCAGATCCATCTCAAAATTTTGAGATAAATGAGTATAAACACCCTATACTTCTCTCAAAGAACTCAATAGCACCCAAAACGAGACAAATACAACATAGGAACACCTCTTGCTTGCAAAACGAGGAAAACTCTGCATGGAATTCTATGCAACATGCTCTTGGCATGAGCTTCAATGTCTTGGAATGCACCTCCATGTCCTGTACAGTGGCCCGAAGCTAGGTTTATATAGGGTAAGTTGACCTAACCAACCCCCGATATACCCGGTCGCATATGAATACACTTTAAATATATTATTGTTGGTTGGTCATAACAAGCACTAAACATGGTGCAATGGTAGAAGGTTATGGTTAAGGCTTTGGAATATTTCAAGAATATTCTTTCATAGGTCATGGTTTTGATTCCCATTTGACCCAACAAACTTTTATTCCCTTAGCCAAATTTGGCAAATCGGAGAGTGTCACATGACACTCTCTGATTGGTCCACCTGTTGCATGTGTCAGCATCCTCCCATGTCATATTTCACAGATCCTTCGATGTCACTACCAACTATACATTCCATGTCAGCAAACAGATGCCACGTCATACGTACGACCTGCCATGTGTCATTTTCGGATATGTCCAACTGGACCCCAAAATTGTCAAATATGAGTGACACACGGCAGCCTCTCGTGTTGCCACACCATCTTCCTGATGTCATCCTGACAGATGTACAAATGGCCATGTGGCAGTCTGTGGATCTATCATTGTTATTGGACTAATCGGTAGGTGTGTACATTAACAAATCTCCCTAGATCCACCTGGATCTAGAACAAAACATGACAGGACATGACTCTTTCCCTAAGTTATGACCATTGAATTAGCTAGTAAGGAGGAACAAGTGGCATACCTTTGCATTGATTCCTTAAGTATTTGTTTCTCCCTCTTCACTCTGGTGCTCTCATGAGGTCAAGACCAAGACAACACAAACCAACCAAAGTGAAGATAGCAAAATGTATTCAATGTCAACTTATGCATATGATCAAGGAATTACACAATAAAGTAAGAGTGACTTTATGGGAAAGAGACATGTCGTTGTATCATATTAATTGAAAGTAGAAGATACAACCTGATCTTCTTGATGTTGCAAGCTTCCTTTCAGTGACTCTTGGTTCCAACACACACACTTGTTCTGTACTTGCATGAAAAAGATCCAATTCCTCTTGATAGACCTACTAAAGTCTCCAAGATTCTATTAAAGCAGGGTTCTTCACACAATTCCTTCACCAATTCTTCAATTAATCTTGCTTAACCTTTTCCATGAGAGTCCTTTCAATATATAGGAGAGGGTGAGATGGTTACATGGATGAGAATGATCCCACCAAATCAGAGAAGCCAGTAAAATGACAACCATACGAATGCCAACTCATTTTCTAGAAGATTCCCTTCTAGAACCCTCGAGACTTCTTCTCTTTTCCAAGCTTAAAAAAAAGTTCGCACCCTGTGTATAGAGAAATCTGCGAGAAGTTCACACCCTAGATGAAGGTGGCTTGCGAGAATGGGTCATTCTCACACCCTAGGCCATATGCAGCCTACGAACTCACTTTGAAAATATGTTTTCTGGAAGGAGATAAATGCCACTTTTCTCAGGAGAAAGTTCTTGTTGGGAGCCTGAGTACACTATTGTTAATACATCACCAAGATGACCAAAATCACGTGTAACAGAATGCCCCCCAAAGTATGAGGCCGGAATCAATGACAACCAAAATACTTTGTAAACTGCGTGTGTGTGTTGGAAACCAGGAGCGCACCTAATCGGAAACCTGCAAACAACCAAGCATCTGCAGAATATCATACTAGTTCTGAGGTAGGCATTCCTATACTCAGATCACAGACAGATGACACCATAAACATAGGTCATGGCCACCAATCATACATCGTGGATCCATGTCGTCAAAATATCGCATAGCCACCAAGAATACACTATGGATCCATGCAAGAAGATTCAAATTAAGACGACATAGCCACGAGACATACAAAGTGGATCTATGTGTCAGCAAATTATGCATATTCCATCATAGCCCAAATCAAAGAGATGAGACCCAGGGTCTTCAATCCCATCACCTGAAAGCACAAATATAACCATGTGATTACATGTGCTGAAGTCGAACATGGTAGAAACCACTTGATTACCGGTCATTGATGAAATCGTTAACAAGTGTGAGGGAAATCACCATTAATGTCAATGACTCCTAAGGTACACTAATACAATCCACCGAATGTGAATAAATGAGTTGAGGTCAAACATTCGACAGAATCTCCCGATCATGGGTCAATGATGAAAACCCATTGTCGAAAGCGAGGAAACCTTCCATTAAGGCATGCAAGTTCCAAGGTACCAAATAATTTCTAAGTCTTGTTTCCAGATAATGAGCTGGAGTCAACAGAACAAAACTCGTCACAGGAGGGCCTTGATGTATCCCCCATCAATGATACGAAATGAGTAACAGATTTTGAAGGCGAAACAGAGTATGATGTAAGTTGAACTGGACATAGGGAAGACCGACACGAAGAGAATGGACAACTGCAGATGGACGACTCAATAGAGGTTTCAGATGAACTTCTCTTGAACATATAAATGACACGACCAATGATTTGGCAACATTGACTCAAAGACGACTCAGGATATGACCTTGTAGCAAGTCGAATGAAAGATAAATGGATTTCCCAAGATGGTTTCAGATAATGAATAGGGGGTGTCATGTTCAAGAGCGACACTTACTGCCAATAATATGAATACGAAAACATATCCCTTTCCCAAATTTTCCCCCACCATTTCTGGCGAGTACCTCTTTATTTTTACGCAAGATTGAGGAGGATAACATATGCTTGTTGATGTAAGCTCATCCTTTGGATGAGTCCTTTGGAGTATGTTTAACGAACCCTAGGAAGGAGTGGTTTGGTCCCATTACGGGTCTTTCAATGTTTGTTTAACGAGTCTAAAGATAGAAAACTCGAAGGTTTTTCATGATTATAGAGTCTGAAAAAACACTCAAAAGAGAAATCTCTCAGTTCCTTTTTCATAAAATAGTCTGACAAGACCGAAAAAGAGATAAATTACTACCCAACAAACGTTTTCTTCAAATACTTTAACGAGCGTGAAAATAGCAAGATCGTTCGGCAATCTTTTCATGTTTAGAGAGTTTGAAAAGAGCTTAAAGAGGACTCCAGGGGGTTCATTTTTTGTATAACCTTGTTGAGCCCGAAAAAGTGATAAAAGTGTGCTCGATTACGTTCTCATGTATTTTTTAGCGTGAGAACGGACAAAGACCAAGCTCGAGGTTTTGTTTAAAAACCATAAAAAAAAACAACTTAAACATGTGATGAAAAAGAGAAAAATATTTGTGTCCCTGCATATGGATGTCGAAGTCGTCATGTATGCAAAAAGTCGCACTCATAGGGGTATTAGGTATTAGGTTTGATAAAATAAAACAATTATAAAAACCAACAAAAATGGTAAAAATAAATATAAGTGGGTAAAATTTCTTTTACCGTAGTCATTGTAACTTTGCCAAGATTTTAGCCCATAAACCCCTCTTTTGCCCTTGAATTTCGGTGCCTGATTGCAGAAGGTACGAACAACCATTTGGCGAACCATCTCCGGCAGGGAGGTAAGCTCCTTGTCTTCTATCTTTTCATGGTTCAATTTTTTGTTTTCATTGGTAAATTTCAAGTTTTTGAGCTTGTTTTAGGGCTAAAATTTGCGCTCAGGCATTCTCGCAGGCTAGCCACACAGGACCTATGATAATGCATGATTCTCGTAGGTGGCCCCAAAGGCACCTGCGAAAATCTTACACTGTGCCAAAGGGGCACCTGTGAGAACCGCAAAATGAAAAAATTCTTTAATGTTTGCTCAATGAAAAATGTACCAAGGCTTGAAGAGAGTTGCTGACCTTCTTCTTATGGTTATTGTGCAGGCATTTGGTTGTCACCATGGTTCTGGAATGGAGTGAAAGAGAGCATGAAGAAGATGATGCTATTGTCGGGAATAACCTGGGCACCGTTCCCACTTTGCGAGACTGTGGTCTCCTGAAATTCTTTCGAATCTCAGGTATGAGGGCCCAAGTCAGGCTGTTGGAGTACCTCGTTCATATGTGGGACGTGGACCAACAAGTATTCCATGTAGGGGTCCACACATTGTCCTTGGATATCAAGGACATTTATTTCCTGACAAGACTGTCACGGCATGGGTACCACGCTAGCTTGACTGGCAGTCGAGGTGGTGGGTTGCCTATGAGTGAATATTGTCGTCAGTACTGTGTTCCAGAGGTGGAAAGAAGCAAAGGAAAAGTGGTCATTTGGGGGGTCCAAGATTTGACCCTTTGCACTATTTTATTCACCATTTCTCGTATGGATGGGAGTGTTTCTCCACACATGTCTCTCCAGAGCTACTTTCAGTACACCATAGAGTGTACTGAGCCTTGGGTCTTTAACTGGTCAGATGCAGTCATTCGTAGCGTGAAGAGGCAGTTGACTAAATGCAAGAGAGGTGACCTGAAGCAATTCGGGTATAGGTCACTATTGGTTTCCTTATTTCTTAAGAGTTTTCCCTTGTTGAGGTTGCAGGTTGAGTGGGGTTTACCGGCTCCAGAGGATCCAAAGATGCTAAGGTGGTGTAACCTCATGGCCCAACATGTAGCTGGACCAATCATCAAATACAATGATTCCTTCTTTGACTGGTTGCGACCACATATGCTGATGGTCGATGATTATGCCTATGTTGGGTTGGACTTCCGAGGGGATCCAGACTTGGTCGTTCCCGAGGGATCTCAGTGGGGAGATCTAGGTAAAAAGTACACATTTTTTACTTTTTAAATATTTTTGTGAATTTTATCATATGCAAATGTTTTTATGTTTGTCCAAGGTCTAATTACAAAAATTATTTTTTGATGATACAGAAATGGAGCCTTATCGACCTCTGGGTACTTATTATATTCAACGACGAGGAGAGGTGGCTCCAGTGCCATGATGGGATGCTAAATATTATGAGGCAGTGGAACAAAACTTAGAGGGTTTGACTGCAGACATTCTAGACATGCCTCTTGGAGAGGTCCCGCGACGTTATCAGCGTCATACGGTGGGCGTGTCAGAGTCTATTGGTCGACTGCTTCATAGGGTTGCCTGGGCAGTCGTGTGTTACTGTGAACGTTATCCATGACGTTACTTTGTAGAAGCTATGAGCTTCAGATTTTGAAATTTTGGTCCTTGGACAGAACTTTTTGTAAAACACTTTTTGATCGTTATATATACATATGGCTTCTACCGGCTTATATTGTGTTGTATGATACTTGTGATGTGATTGATTTATAAATAACCCAAATTTATGTCTAATACATAGTTAGCTAATGCATCAGTTAATGTATTTAGACATCTAGGAATATGTTGATACTCAATATAATCAAAATAATGTTCCAAGAGGCGAATTTGCAAATATACCCGTAACAAAGTAGGAATTCGAATAGCATAGACATTACTTAACTGTAGTACTACGAGCTGCGAATCGAGTCGCACAACCAAGTGACGGATACTGAGCGAGATAGCATCAATCAACATTTCGATAATGGCGCTATAATCTGCAATATTGTTGGTCACACGGCCGAGGCACACACCTCGTAGAGTGATAAGTTCATTTGTAGGGGCGTAAATTGCCCACGCAGCAAAAGAAAGGTTCTGAGTACTACGGCTAGCGCTATCAGCAAAGCCAATGTGGGGTAGCGAAGACTCGGACATCTAGAAACCAAACACAATGTAACATAAGGGCAGAGACCAGATAATGAAAAAAACATACTAAAGTAACACACAAGAAGTATGATACAATAAAATACAAGTACTCATGCATAGGTGATCTTATGCATAGTACTTCTTTAAGTACAACCCACTTCTGAGTTCACTCAAAGGGATACCGTCGTAATTTACTAACTCATAAGCTCCTTTCTCCAAAGCGCGTTTAATGATATAAGGACCTCGCCACATGGCTCCGAATTTTCCATCTCCTAGCATATCTCGATCTTATTCGTAGAGGAGAACCAGATCTCCTTCGGAGAAGATGCGAGGCTTGACATGTTTGTTGGATTGGGCCTTGACACGTTTCTTCTGGGATTATATGACTAGGGTAGCATCACGTCGAGTTTCGTCTAATCGCATGAGATATAACAAATGTTCTTCCTCTGCAGAAGTGTTTGGTAGGAGTTCGACGGATATTTTTAAGGAGGGTATCTCACATTCAATCGAGAGGATGGCTTCTAGACCATAGACTAACCGGAAAGGTGTAAACCTAGTAGTGGATTTAACGGACATCTGGTAAGCCCACAATGTTGAAAACAACATTGTGTGCCAACTTGTTTTGTGAATCCCTATCATTCGTCGAAGCATGGTTATGAGAACTTTATTAATCGCTTTGACTTGGTCGTTGGCTTGTGGGTAACAGGGCGTTGAGTTTTCATGGCGAAGACCCAACTTTTCAGTGAGTTCGGACATCATGAAGTTTCTAAAGTGGCTATTGTGATCAGTGGATGTGATTGAAAATGAATAATGTTGCGGTCTTTCCAGTATTGTCAAATGTCGGCATCGCCTCGGCCCATTTCGTAAAATAATCTATGGCTACAATAATGTATCCATGCCCCCCGACCGAGTGGGGGTGACATGTCATGAAATCGATACCCCATTTCGCAAAGGGACCAATAGAGACCACAGGGTGAAGAGGAGCATGATGTGATCGTATCTTATGATTATAGGTCTGGTAAGTGTGGCATTTTTGGACGATGATTATGCAATCATTAAATAAAGAAGTCCAAAAATACCCTGCTTGTAAGATCTTCTGGGTAGTAGCATACCCGGACATATGACCACCACAGGCTCCAAAATGGCAATCATTTAAGGATTTCTCGGCTTCGTCGAACTTGAGGCAGCGTCGAAAAACTGATTCAATCCCACGATGATAAAGAGTATCCCCGAGGATAATATATTGACGAGCTTGGTAGTGTATTCGACGTCGGTCAGTACTGGACAAATTGGGCCGAAAAGTCTGGGTTTAGAGATATATAATGATATCACCGTACCAAAGATCATCGGAACTAATTAGGAAAAGGGATTCATCATGTAATGAATCGGCTGCTACATTTTCCATTTCAGAGTAGGGAAAGTCGCATATCAACTTGGAAAACACTAAGGACTTCTTGGACTTAGCTCGTTCGAATTCCAAGTCAAACTCCTGGAGTATCACGATCCATTTGGAGTATTTTCCCCCTAGCAATTGACGTGTGAGAATGTGTTGCATAGGGTTGCAGTCGGAAATTACCGTAGTCTTGCGAGAGAGGATATAGTGCCGGAAACGTTGAACTGCTTGGACGGCTGCCAAGGCCAGTTTTTCGACATGTAAATACTTGGTTTCAGTAGGCATTAGACTTCGACTCAAGTAATAAATAACATGTTCTTCATGAGAATCATGCTCTTGGATGAGAACCATAGCAATGGTGTAATCTAAGGCTGCAAGGTAGAGGAAATAATCGCGACTGTAATCGGGGGGGAAGAGAAGCGGAGCACGTGTCAGCGACAGTTTCAAAACATCAAAGGCTTTGTTTGCGATGGTATCCCATACGAACTCAGACCCCTTTTTGATTAGTCGCGTAAATCCAAGAGTTATCTCAGTGTAGTTCGGGATGAAACGACGAAGAAAGTTTGCTTTCCCTTGCAAACTTTATAACTGAAGAAGTGTAGAAGGAGGAGGGAGATTGAGAATCACCTCGACCTTTAAAGGATCTACCCTGATCCCTTGACGTGAAACAATAAAGCCTAGAAGTCGGTCGGATTCTACGTAGAAAATGCATTTGTGAGGATTTAAGCGTATATGGTAAAACCGACAGCGGAGGAAAATGGCTCGGAGATGGATTGGATGATCGACCCGGCGCATGGAATGAGCGGGTAAGTCATCAATATATGGCTTCACGATGTGCTTGATATCATGGAAGGCATAAGACATAGCACGCTGAAAAGTTGTGCCAGCGTGCTTTAGACCGAAAGGAAGTTTTCGACAGGCGAAAGTGCCCCAAGGACAAATGAAAGTGTTTTTGTGTTGATCCTCGGGAACAATATTGATTTGATTATATCCAGAGAAACCATCCATCAGAGAGAATATTTCACTTATGGCGCAATCATCGATAATCTGATCGACGAAGGGGGTAGGAAAGTTGTCTTTAGGACAAGCTTTGTTAATATCCCTATAATTAGTGCATACGCGGATTGTGCCTTGTTTCTTGTCAATCGGGACAAGATTGGAAACCCATTCAGTGAGGGCCACCGGGTAAATAAAGCCGACTTTGAGAAGTTTCTCAACTTCAAGCTTAATAGTAGCCGCTTTACGTGGGTGAACTGGATGAAGGCATTGTCGAACGGGTTTAGCGTCTGGGTATGTCTTAATCTCATGCATCACAATGTCTGGGTCGATACTCGGCATTTCTTCATAGCTCCAGGCGAAGACGTCATGAAATTATTTGAAAAGTGACTTGTAGGTGACGATTTCATCAGGGGAACACGAAGCTCCGATATGCACATTTTCGACAATTCCAGGTTTGATGGATATGTCGAGGGGAATAGTGGGTGAGATATTGCTTAAGTTCCCTTCGGAAAACACATCGTGCGTGGGCTCAGGAATGGTTGAAATGACGAAAACGGTCGACGAGGTCGAGATCCATTGGTAGCTCTCGATGGTGTGTTGTTCCAGGAAGAGGATGGAACAGTGATGGCCATCGTTCCAGGGGGTGTCTTCCATTATAGACATAATCATCTTGTTCGTGGGAAAAATGACGCAGAAAGGATTTGGAGATAAATCACCAAGAGAGGGGGTAGAAGGGGTTGTTGATTGAATGGCCTGATAGGCAGATTTGACCGGACTCAAAGGCATTTCGTCACCGTAACGAAGATGATCACCAGGGTCGGATACTATCCATGGGTCGTGAGACGCAGGGATTCTATGAATCGAGGTGGAGACCATGTTGATTGAAGCGACAAACAAGTGTGGAACATCGGGTGGTGGAATGGGGAAGGTACCCATTAACTAAGAGTCTTTGAGAAGACCTACACCAACGTTTTCGTAGCCGGGGGGGTTTGGCGATGAACAGTATGTTGCCAGTACGTGTATCTGAGTTAAAGAAGGCTAATTGGTCGACAGTGATTACCTTTCCTTGATGTGGGAAATGTACTACATGAAAAAGATTCGACAAAACTGTGTGCATGGAATCGATCCAGCTACGACCAAGAAGAAGATTGTAATCGAGAGGAGCATCCAAGACTTCCACTTCGACTTGGACCATTTTTCCTTCTAGCATGATTGGAAATGAAGGAAGGACACCGTAAGGCTTAAAACCGGAGCCATTGAAGGCTTTGAGTGTGTTATGGGATTCATTCAAAGAGGGAGAGTCAATGGCTTTCCAGCAGGTAATAGACATGCCACACGTCGAGGCACCCTCGTCGATAACGGTTCTACAAATTTTTTTGTCGGAGACAATCACTTGGATTTGGAATGCGAGTTGAGGGGGTAACCTTGGAATGTGATCTTCCAAGTCAAAAATTATTAAATTTGTATCCGTTGGGTCGATTCCACCAATAGCTTTCAACAGTGCCTTCCGTTGTGTGGGACAACTTTGAAGGACTTCGAGGGATGACATCGAGGAAGGTGCTTGGGACAGATCTTCAACAATGTTGTAGTTCTGGATAGCATGAGCATGAGGATTGAAAGTCGATTTCTGAACGATGCCCTTTGGAGGGGGGCAAAGAACTGTGTCAAGGCTCGGTCGTTCGAGATGAAGAGGACCATTGGTAGGTGGAGTCGTGGGAGATGGTTGGACCAATGAAGGAGGTATATCATCAACCTTATCTTTAAAGGGAGAATAATCTTTGGCTCGAGTAGTAAGTGCGATGTCATTCTTCTTTGAATCTCCAGTACACATTAATACATAGGATGTAGTGGAAGGGGAAGGTTGGTCATGAATGACCAATTGGGCCTGTTGTTGAGAGGGGAAGGGTTGAGACAAAACGGCCGGAGTGGGTGGTTTTGGGGGCCCTTGAAGGAACTTAGTAACCTCGGTGTGTCGTGGACAATCCTTCATGTAGTGATCATCACCACAGATAAGACAAGGGTATCGAGGTGGAGTTTTGGTTTTCTCTTCTTGTGAAGTATTTTTGTCCTCCTTATTCTTACCCTTTCCTTTTCTGGATTTGTTTTTTTTTTTCTTATCCCTATCGTCAACAGGTGGAGTTTTGGTTTTCTCTGCTTGCGAAGTATTTTTATCCTCCTTATTATTACCCTTTCCTTTTCTGGATTTTTTTTTACCAGTTGGGGTAGATTGAACCGCATTTACCTCAGAAGTCTTGTCGGTGGGAGGGGTAGGAGACGAAGCATTTTGAGAATTATAAGAAATGGGTTTGGGGTTGTTACTTGAGGTGGAATGTGGTTGGACATGGAAAGTGCCAATCACACCATCGGCTGCATGAGATGCAGCTGGAGTAGTTGAAGTGGCGGAAGTGGAAGGACGAGGTGCATCAGGGAGTAAGTCATAAAGAGTACCCATTTGTGAGTAAACAAGGTCAAGGTATTGAGCACGACTTATGGCCTATTCTTCTGTGACAACTCCACCCATGGTGATGTCATGACTGATGTCATTCATGAATGATTTGTGAACCACTCAGCCAACAACTGATTAGGAAGTTTGAGTTTGATGAGACGTCGTCTCCGTCGCCACTCATGAATGTGATCAGATATATGAGTGGCTTTGTTTTGTTTAAAAGAACTCAAAATCTTGGTCCCCATTTCATAACGGATTGGTAACTGGTAGTGGGTGAGGAAATCCATAGCTAGGGTGTTGAATTCGGCGAAGAAACCTCGTGGTAATTCTATATACCACTTCGCAGCAGAACCTATGAGAGTTATTTGAAAAAAACGTAAATGAATAGAGTCATCCATCAAGCAGTTGGATGAGCACCAGAGGTGAAAATTCATCACGTGATTGTCCAGGTCCTCTCCCACTTTGCCATCAAATTTAGGGATGTCAGATGGTATCTTGGCTAGTATAGAGGGCCAATGCGGAGAGTGACGGATTGGATCGTTTAAAATCCTCGACAAATACGAGAGGTCCAAAGTGGCCAAGAAGGGTAATTGTCTATTCACATGTGGGTACAGGTGGATTTGGGGAGGGAGTCCCGTCGGAAAACTAGTGGGACCATAAGAATTCTGCATATAATGCGAAGACCCAGGCAGATTCAGTGGTTTTTGTGGAGGAAAATAGCTCATGGGATTGTATCCTTGAATAGGGACGTGAGTTTGAGCATTTGAGCCCCAAATAGGATTGGATGTACCTAGATATGGTTGGCCTATACTCAGGGGTATAATGGATGTAGCTGGAGGTTTTTGCCCCTAGTCGATTGAGGATTATGTTGTATCAGATGGTTCCAATACTAGGCCAAGGATGGAGGTATGTTTTTTCCATAGGGTGGGGTCGGTGGGGGTTTTCCTCTAATCGGAGGTTGAGTTCCAATTGGGGGTTGTGTTCCAATTGAGATTTGTGTTCCAATAGGAATTTTCCCTACAAGGGGGGGTTGAGTCAAACCTCCTTGGTGAAATTGTCCACCAACGGGAATTTGGTAATTTGGTGTGAACGACGGAATGGTGCCACTAGGATTGGTGCCACCGATAGAGGATGGAAAAGGTCCTCCAAAAGGGGGTTGAGGAAGTGTCGGAATGAAAATGGGAGGAGAGTGCCCAGAAGAATAGGGACCACCCGGATTTCTTGATGGGGTTTGTGTAGGAGTGGAAATAGAAGCATTCAATCCACGATATCCCGGTGGAAGTGTCGGGGTGACACTGGGCGAGAGCGGTGTGCCAATGGGGGCTTGACTAGCTGTTGTAATCCCGGTGTGAATACTCGTAGTATCTGTGTAATAGACCATTTGTAAAGGGAGGGTCAAGATGTGGTCAGCTCATGGAGCTTCTGTACCAGGAAAATAATAAGCAGTAGTAAAAGGTACTACGTCTGGGTCAGAGGTTTCAGAGAACGCAGGTGAGATGGTGATATCAACACCTGCTCCTGAACCAAAGAGATCCCGTCTAAAAATGCCAGTAGTACAAAAAGGATCTTTCCCCTCAGGTCCTAGAAAAGGTCCAGTCGGTGATCTAGAAGACAAAACAACTAAGTCTCCAGAAGAATTCACTCGCATAATACGTCTCTTAGAATCGGGGTGAAGTCGAAAGTCCTCTCGAGAATTGGTAATTCAGAAACCTTCTAGAGAGTCAGTTATTTCCACTTGTGGAGTGGTGACGTCTTGGACTTCACTCTGTTGAGGAGATCCCTCTGGTGAGCTTGTAGGCAAGGGTTGGGAACCTTCCAAATTTTATGGGGGTAAGCCCTACATTCTATGTGAACAACATGGAGGGTCTATTGTGAACGAGTTACAAACTTATGAAGAAAATCCTATGGTCAACTTGGGTAAACAAACAGCATGCGCTAGTAAAAATTCTAGGAAACAACACCAAGCAAACAAGACCTTCTAATTCCGAGGTTACTAGTTGGTGATGAAATCCAACATTGCAACAACAAGATGAGAAGGGGTTGTGCTAGGGTGGAAAATTTACGCTGATGACCTGCTTAACGAACTTACACCCTGGTGCAAGCTCCCACACATAATCATGGGTATACCCTCCAAGGAGCTCGAGTGAGTTTGGCCAATGTTGATTCCAAGTACCGTGAAGACTTGCCAATTCACAGTCACCTTGTGTAAGACCCTAAGAAAATAGGCCACTAAGGTAACCACCGACAACAATAAATCCTGGGGGGACAGTCGACAATCTGATCCACACGCAAGGGTAGGGTATCTAGCCCGAAATCAACTTGAGAGGCTTCCACTCATCATTGTGGGTATACCTTCAAGTGACCCCCGTAATACGTGCAATCTCTACACCGATATCAACAAAGCAGGGTGAGTAACTCTATCAATATCAATGCGACCTCGAGTTTGACCCTTGTGTGAGAAGGGCTTTCTAGGACAAAATGTTGCAAATGGAATTTGACACTCCTTAACACAAGATGTTATTGTGTATTTTTTGCTTTGAAGAGTGTATCTTTTTGCCTATTCCAAAGCTCTAGCCTAGCTAATTGTTGGTGTAATAGAGCCCTAGAAAAGAGTTACTAGTTAAATTTTAAAATTGTGCAATATTATTAAAGGTTGTTGTTACTCAAAGGAAACGGAAATGAAACCGATGTTGTCTGAGACTCTGACCCAACAATGAAAAGACAGGAATGAAAAATATCAATTCTTGTTCGATGAATCCTATTTACAGGAGGGAAAGAGGATTTTTCTGGAACAATCTTGAACTATGATATACAATCTTCTTTAAAATGCAATCTTCAACGAATCACGTAACAATGACAATTCTCTATTTGTTCTATTTCAACGATTGATTTCCAATATTTTCAAAATGAAAATGCTTTTAAAAAGAAAATTTTTTTTTACTTTTCAAAAAGAACCACCATGGTGGTGAAACTAAGGAAAACTAATAACTAACGAATAAGAAATAAACAAAACCCAAACCAATCTTTTAATGGAGACAAAAATGACAAGCAGACAAGACTAGTCTTTTCAATTGCATGTGAACAATGATTTTCCAAGTAATGAGCAAATGAGAAAGACAAACAATCCCAACTTTCAAACCGATCACCGGCTCCTAACCAAACAAGTACTCAGATTCCAAGATCAGAGATTATATCCTTGCTAAGAAAAGTCAAGAGGTGAGAGTTGAGAAAAAGATGGACAAGAAGAGCCTTTGATTTCTGAAGACTGATCATGCACAAAATCTGAAGTCAAGAAACAATCAACCAGTGGTCCAAGAAATTCTTTTCAGACACACATACAGATCTGGGCATCTGAGCAAACAAAAACCTTAATTCCAAAAAATTTAAAAATGGGTTCGCAGGCTATCAGTAATGTATAGTGAGAGAATGGAGCATTCTCATAGGCTGGCCTCAAGCAGAGTGCGATAATTTCTCACTGGACTGAAAGGGAGAGTGCGAACTTGAGGGGTTCTCACAGGACATAGAGGGGTTCAGTGCGAGAAGGCCTAAAACTAGGCAAAATTTTGGAAAAAAACAAAAAAATTTAAGGGACTTCTGGACCCAGAGAGTCTGTCAGGGTCTCCTGAAGACTCAGAGATTGATATAAATGAAGAAAGGTAAGGCAAGAGCAAATGGCCAAGGAAAAACACCAAAAACCACTAAAAAATGGGTTACATCCCCAGTGGAGTCGCCAATTTTGATATTGGACTAATCGGTAGGTGCGGACACTAACAGATCTCCCTAGATCCACCTGGATCTAGAACAAAACATGACAGGACATGACTCTTTCCCTAAGTTACGACCATTGAATTAGCTAGTAAGGAGGAACAAGTGACATACCTTTGTATCGCTTCCTTAAGTCTTTGTTGCTCCCACTTCGCTCTGGTGCTCTCGTGAGGTCAAGACCAAGAAAACACAAACCAACCAAAGTGAAGATAGCAAAACGTATTCAATGTCAACTTATGCATATGATCAAGGAATTACACAATAAAGTAAGAGTGACTTTATGGGAAAGGGACATGTCGTTGTATCATATTAATTGAAAGTAGAAGATACAACCTGATCGCCTTGATGTCACAAGCTTCATTTCGGTGACTCTTGGTTCCAACACACACACTTGTTATGTACTTGCATGAAGAAGATCCAATTCCTCTTGATAGACCTACTAGAGTCTCCAAGCTTATGTTCAAGTAGGGTTCTTCACACAATTCCTTCACCAATTCTTCAATTAATCTTGCTTAACCTTTTCCATGAGAATCCTTTCAATATATAGGAGAGGGTGAGATGGTTACAAGGATGAGAATGATCCCACCAAATCAGAGAAGCCAGTAAAATGACAACCATACGAATGCCAACTCATTTTCTAGAAGATTCTTTTCTAGAACCCTCGAGACTTCTTCTCTTTTCCAAGCTTAAAAATAATTTCGCACCCTGTGTATAGAGCAATCTACGAGAAGTTCTCACCCTAGATGAAGGTGGCCTATGAGAATGGGTCATTCTCAAACCCTAGGCCATATGCAGCCTATGAACTCACTTTGAAAATATGTTTTCTGGAAGGATATAAATGCCACTTTTCTCAGGAGAAAGTTCTTGTTGGGAGCCTGAGTACACTATTGTTAATACATCACCAAGATGACCAAAATCACGTGTAACAGTCATGTGGCACCCATTGTTTGACTTTTTCCTTATTTTCTTGAAAACTTCAAACGACCATAACTTTCTCATACAACGTTCGTTTGAGGCGATCCATACGTCATTGGAAAGATCTCATTAAGATCTACGTAATGAAGTCATTTTCAAGAGAATTTTTGGATCATGTTGGATCTCTTTGATCATTCTGGATCCTCCTGCATCACACCTTCCCACTGAAGAACTTTTAGACCTCCAAAAGTATGGATTATTCATAAATGAAGTGAGGATACTTCTACCTCACTTGTCCAGTATCATCCATCCTTCCTGCTTGCATAATGAGCATCTATCTCATCACAATGATAAGGAAGACTGAAACAACATTGTTGACCAAGTTAACCATTCCCTTAAACTCACAAACTCCACCATTCATTATTGCAACTAATAACCATACTCCATTGAATAGTAACAAACTGAACAACAAAATTGAATATGCAGATGCGAAAGAGAATGAACCATAAATATATTTGTCCTTCTTAATAGGAAAAACATCAACCAAAGGACTTGTTTTACTTTCAACCATAGCCTGTAAATTTGGATCCTGGATACTAACAGTAACTAGCATTTTCACGTGCCCAATAGTCAAAATTGTCAAATTCGTCTTCATCTGATGAGGTCTCACAATGAACTCAATCCCATCCTTCAAAATATGATACTTGTTTTGTTCCCTGTAGAAAATGGCCTTCATGTCGTACAAGTATGGACTTCCCAAAACCATCCCAAAAATGTCAAGTGGAACCACATCTAACTCTACATCATCAATGAAACTGGATGTGATCACAAACTATAACTTACATTGCTTAGTTATCTATACTTGAGCATTATTATAAATCCAACCTAAAGGATACAGTCTCGGATGAGACAAAGTTTCCAATCCCAAATTATGAACAACTTGCTCTGAAATAAGATTTACTTGTGATCCACTACCAACAAGTGTATACATGTTATTGTGTTTTGAGATAACTTGTAAATGAAACAATTATTTGATTTTCCTTCCATCAAGGATTACATTATCCTTTGAAGAAGAATTATGTGAACTAGAACTAGCAACAGAAAATATACCTTTAACCCCCATAGTTGTAACTTTAGAATCTGATCCAAGATCTTGAACTATGGTTACGACCTTATGTTTATCCTTGTCTTTGAACTTCTTTGGTAGCCTCTTTGGATGCAACTTCCAACATGTTATCTACTCATGTCTCCTTGCAATGAGAACACATAGGCATCTCTTCTTCCTTTCCTTTTGACTGCTTCTCGAAGTTATGTGTATTTCCTTTACCTTTACTACCAATTCCCTTGGCCTTCTTTCAATCTTCATACATTTCTTCGACCATGAACTTCATTTCCATGAATGCAGAAAACAAAATGTCTCTTAAATATCGAAAGTATTTGGGTTAGAAGAATCATTGTCTTTTGTTGAAGCCATTTCTTGTTTTTGAAATGCACGCCTCAAACCAATCTCAGGAATGTACTCTTCAACTATCCTTCACTGAGATTGAGTTTGGACCTCATAAGCATTCACCTGCAACTACACATCAAAACCAACTCTGATACCACATGATCTGAAAATATGAAACGAGTTCTGATACCAACTTCCTTCTCGTGATACCAACAAAATTTCGATACCAATTCAACCCTAAAATCCTTAAATGTCAATTAGTTCATAAACAAACACTAAACATCCAACCAGATTCGAAAAATGAAGATCGACTTGACTATTTGCAAAATATCATGTGAAAATACTTATTTATCCATAAAATTCATCAACTGATAAATATAACTTGAGGAAATAAGAATGTTGAAATGAAGTAAAATAAGATCAACAATAATTCAAATGGCACATGAACAATTTGTTAATTGATTTCACCCATCTTGGGATATATCTTTGGGTCCCTTTTCAAATAGTGAGACCGCTCAATTAATGCTCAAATGCCAAAATTAAAATGAATGGACTTACAAATGCCAAAAAATTTAGGACACCCTTAAAGTTTTTTACTCCAACCCAGAAACAGAGGTCAACACTGAATTCCTCACAAAATTCTACTCAAGAAAAATGACTATAAACTTGACTATGTTCTGAATAGGTGCTTAAAGACCCCCTTTTGCATGCATAACGAGACTATAAGTCTTATACATGAAAAATGGACTAAGACTTTCATACATACAAATTTTACACATAACCGACATCACCATCATATTCCTCTCTAAATTCTGAGAAAAGTGGGTATAAACACTCTATATTTCTCTAAAATAACTCAATAGCACACAAAACAAGACAAATCCAACATAGGAACACCTCTTGCACGCAAACAAGGAAAACTTTGCATGAAATTCTATGCATGGAGATTTTGGCATGGATTCCAATGTCTTAGAATGCACCTCCATGTTCCGTACAATGGTCCGGAGCTAGGTTTGTATATGGTAAGTTAGCCTAATCGACCCCCTATATACTTGGTCACATATGAATACACTTTAAATATATTATTGTTAGTTGGTTATAACAAGCACTAAACATGGTGAATTGATAGAAGGTTATGGTTAATAATTTGTAATATTCTGAGGATATTCTTCCATAGGTCATGGGTTTGATTCCCATTCAACCCAACAAACTTTTATTCCCTTAGCCAAATTTGGCCAATCAGAGAGTGCCATGTGGAACTCTCTGGTTTTTCCACATGTTGCTTGTGTCAGCATCCTGCCACATCATCTACCACTTGCATGTATGGATCCTTCCACATCACTGCAAATTGTACCTTCCACGTCAGCATATGGATGCCACATCATCTATACTACCTACCACGTGTCACTTATGTATAGGTCCAACTAGACCCCAAAAATGCCAAATAGAAGTGACATGTGGTAGCCTCTCATGTTGCCATGTTAGATTGTTGCTTTCATCCTGAAAGCTATATGGATGGCCACTTATTAGCCTATGGGCCTGCCATGTGGCACCCCTATTTGACTTTTTCCCTATTTTCTTGAAAACTTCAAATGGACATAAATTTCTCATACGACATTTGTTTGAGGCAATCCATGCACCATTGGAAATCTCTCACCGAGCTCTACGCAATGAAGTCATTTTCAAGAGCATTTGAGATAATCAATTTTTGAGCATTTTGGATCCTCCTAGATCTCTTTGAACATTCTAGATCCTCCTATATCAACTTTGGGTTGATTTGTGTTGAGAAACCTATGAGAGCTCGAATGTTGGTCAGTTTGGGAAGCTGAGTGTCGCTCTGGAACCTGTCCTTGTGAATCATAGCCCTAGATCGGGGGTGACTTGTTTTTGAGACTTGAAACAACAGTGTCTAAGGTTGGGTGGAATGTCCTTAGTCTGCATCGAGTTGGTGGTTGGTTTTATTAAAGATAAGTGTGCTTTGTCATGTGTTTCTCTACTTGTATATTTATTTTCACCATGTATTAATTATTATCTCTGAGATATGTATTTTTAATGTGTCTTCTTGTTGGTTATTGGTGTGCATGGCATGATTAAGAATTACTTTTAAGTCCACTATGAATCTTTATTATTTCATGTGTGGTTATTGCATTTATTTCATGTTTCTTTATTAATTAATTGTTATCATAAATCGAACTCAATTCTTGAAGGGTGATTTGAAGTAGTGTGGCCAGCTTGCTGGTGGTTGGGTACATTACAGTTGATTATGCTAGAAATATGGTGATTGTATATTATTTAAATAAAAAAATATTTGTGATGATCAAGGGAACTATGTAATTACAAAAAGTTATCATTATGACAATGTGAATGTCACATTAAATCAATTATGGTCATGTGTAGTACACCTTAATGTGTGAGATCTATTTTTAAAAACTTGAAACGATATTAAATAATGTAATTAGTACTTTTTTCTAACATCGTGTATGTGTGATAGTGTTTCCTATGATTAATAGCGTATTCTAATTTGTATATTTGGTTGTGTTTGATAAATTCAATCGTACTTTTAATCCTTGTGTAGTATTTATATCTAAATAAAATTAATTAATGAAAATAATATGAGTATTGATTTGAAACTCCAATTATAGAAATCCAATATATGTGAATGTTATGTATTTATTAGTTTGTATTGTATTGAAATATTTGTCTATTAAAATTACACTAGGATTTATGTAAAACAAAATAATGACAAATTCAATTATGGAATTGTGGCTTATTAAATATTTTGGGTAAATGTTTTGAAATATTATATTTAATGGTATTTATGATTCTAGAAACACAATTATTGTAGGCGACTCCATGGAAACTAATCTATGTGAATGAAAAAATATATTATTACAAAACCTTTATAATAATTATGAAAACATGAAGGATGAGTACTTTTGCAAGATATGTAACTCATTTTAACATCTTTCAGTGATATAGATTAAATGTGATTTGGGGTTTCTAAAGTGAAAATTTCAATATTGAATTTGTCAATATCCGATTTGAAAATTGCAAAATTGAATTCAATATTTGTATTTTTTAAATTTGTTTCACATTTTGAATTAGATGTTGCACATTCTAAAACCAATTTTACAATTTTGGAATCTAACATTAGCACATTTAGAACTAGATTTTACACTTTAGAAACCCTAATTTAACACTTTGGAAACACCAATTTCAACTTTTCTACAAAGGGTCTCAAACTGAAATTAGTATAAATTTAATGATATTAGCTTACATAATTTAAACAATTCAAGCAATTCTTAAAGTAATCTAGGTTACTCGTTACCATATTTTGTTTCTTAAGATTGGATAGATAAATATAATCTCAGTGGATGGTAACAATCATCATCAATAATATATTATATATATTATTATTATAACATGATCATGATATATGATGAATGTAATGCACTAAATAAAATATATTACACATTGTTATGGTTGTTAGTTTGTAACTCCCTATATAATCATGAAGTCCTACGCCACCTTCATGTATTTCACATTATAGGATAAAACTTTTATCCTAAGCATGCATTGGATTCTATTTTTCTTCCTCCTCACCTTATCTCTTGAAGAAGTGTCAGCGTGAGAGTAAATCCAATTTATGGGGTGGTTTCATTCATGTAATATAAATTTCTATCATTAAAATGAATATAAAAATGTAAAGAATATGTCTTAAATCCTTTTTCTCCAAATTATTTTGTCTTAATTGTATTATATTTCTTAACAAGGTATCAAAGCTCTTATGGTGTTAAGGGATTGATTACTCCATGGTAGTAATCCATGAGAATGCTACAACACTATAAAAAGAGTATGCTTATAAAGGATGGTGGAGGATGATTGCATTACAAGAGGATAGAAGAACCTTCAAAAGAAGGCATAAAAGATTGTTAATCAGGTAATTCAATTCTAAGCATTTTGTCATGAAAATGTTTTTTATTGTAAAATGACATGATTTGTTAAAAATATATCATTTGTTATAGATGTGGTAGATTTAATTCATAGATTTATTCAAATATACATCTATCCAATAAATTGGTCCACTAGATCGACGTTAATTTCATGATTCCATCCCCCTCATGCATGTTGAGAAGGTCATTTGCAATACTAAAACAATATCAAGATCTAAACTACTAATTACAAAAAAAAATCAATAACACTACATATCTAATTAATTAATATATATATATATAATCTCCATTATTTTTTAAACTATGATGTCTATAATATTGTTAAGAGGTGAAATCCCAACAAGGTTGCGAGATCTATCCAAATGATGCTTCAATTCTAATGCAAAGTGCTCCTTTCATAAGTCATGATAATTATAGTATCCATTACTTTTTAAACTATGATGTATATGATATTGTCAAGAGGTGAAATCCTAACAAGGCTACGAAATCTATCTATGCTTCAATTCTGGTAAAGAGTGCTCCTTTCATAAGCCATGATAATTATAGTATCCCTTCCCATTTCCTAGATGTTTATCATTATAAAGTAAATTCATAAGGGGTAAAGCATATACACGATCTGGATAAGCATGCAACAGCATTTTCCCATCTAGAATACCAATTTGAAAAACACCAAGATCTACCATCCTAAATGGATCCATCCTAACTCCATAGCCTTTTATAAAAGCATTGCTTCTATAAAGATCTACACCAAGATCAACACGAAAATCTGCACTCATTACATGGGGAATATGCGGTTGAGTGCAAATCCACGTGAGCTTTTCACCACAACTGACACCTTTTTTAAATATTTTGAAAGCCCAAGCAAGTCTACTATGGCTTGTAGAGAGAACCTTTTTAGAGACCCCAAGTGTGGTCTGCGGGAAGTATATTTCTACCACGGATCTGCCTTGTTTTAAAACTTTTTTTTGTGTTAGCATTATCATTTTCATCGCATGGGGTCCATCACTCATGCACTTGGATGGAAATTTGATAATGCAATTGTGCCTTCACATTTATCCACCAAATTTATTTATTTTTGCATAGTCTTCATCTTCCCGCAACAATTTCATCAAATAGTGATCTCTTCCTCTACGTGGAGTCCTAAGTCCAATTTCAAGGTCATACCAACAATAGCCACGGGATAGGACGTAGTTGTTCAAATATCATTAAAAAAATGGGTACAATAATTAAGGTATATTTTGTTCTTTTCAAGTATACGACATGTAATTCTTCAGTCTTCATTGTTTATCATAAAATATGCACAACAAGACAAATGATGAAAAAAGAATTAGGGATTGCATGACAAATGATGAAAAAAGAAGTAGGGATTGCATGGTAGGGCAATAATATATTTTGTTGTATGTTGTTCATTATCATATAAGCTAGAGTAGTTTTTTTTTTTCTTTTCTTTTGGGGGAGTGAATGGTGAATTTTCTATTTTATTAGAAACAACACCTCGCTGGGGAGTGGAATATTGTCATTGTAAATGTGTTGAACTTACACAAAATAGATTTAGTTAGAAAATACCACACACATTTATAGAGAGAAATTGAAAAAGAAGAAGCAAGAGAGAAAGAATGGAAGAATTATCATTAACCGTAATGAATAAGGAATAATTTACACATGATATACTTTGTATAACTCAACCAATGTGCAATGGAGGTGAATCCAATGTGCCATAGTGGTGGTCTAGAGTGATCTGGACACGCACCATCAATTACGGGAGTGAACTTCCACCTAGTCTAGTCTCTCGGGAAGTTACGAGAGTGAACTGCCACCTAACTGAGTTAACTAGTCTACCAATCTTCAATTAGCTGATTGAAACAGAGTGAAGTGAGGAGTAGATCAGGGAATCATGGGCAATGCGCTAGTCTGGTGATGATACCAAGGATAATGCACATTAGTTGGTGATGATCCTAACGTTCCATGGTGACAAAACCAATGCAGCATCTAGACTCCACTCAACTAGTCAAACTGAAGTGAAAATTGAAGAGAATATTCTCCTAGAGGAATATTCTCCCTAAACTTTAGGAGGCTGGATAAAGACTAATAAACATAGGAAAAAACTTAGGAAAAAGAAATCCTAGGTGTGTGTGAAGTAACTCCAACACCCCCCTGAATATCACTATGGTGAAAATAAAGAATGGGTCCCGACAACGAGGCCATGTTAGGTACCCAAATACAAAAGATACACTGAAATAAAGTGAGGAAAGAGGGAAAACCTCATGGGAACCCCCCCCCCNCAGTTGCTAGGAAATTGTGTCCTTCCCTCCAAGACGACTTCGTAGAGAATGGAACTCCTGCTCAATGAAGGTCTTGGTGAAGATGTTTGTCGTATGTTCTATTGAAGGAAAAAAGTGTAGGTCGATGATCCCCTCCTGTACTAAGTCCCAGATGTAGTGCATGTGGATCTCGATGTGCTTCGTCCGCTGCCTTTGAACTAGATCTCTGCAGAACTTTAGAGTGCTCTGGTTGTCACACGAGATGGCGATCGGTCGATGAAACTGAATGCCCAACTCAGTGAGAAAATGTTGTAGCCACATAGCCTGAATAGTTATGTTAACTACCCCTTTGTACTCTGCCTCAACTGAAGAAAGAGCAATAGCAGCATGCTTCTTGCTCGACCAACAGATAGGCCCAGAACCAAAACTAAGTGAGTAACCAGATGTGGACTTGTGATCAGTGTTATCGCCATCTGAGTCAGAATCAGTGAACCCGATGAGATCTGATGTAGATTATGTTGCATAATGAATCCCAAAGGTGATGGTGCCCTTTACGTATCGAAGGATATGCTTTGCATCCTTCCAATGTAGTTCATGCAGCTCCTGCATGAACCTGGAAACTGCGCCAACTGCATATGAGAGGTCTGTTCTAGATTGTGTCAGATACAACAAGCTCCCCACTAACTATATATACAGTGTGTTGTCAACCAGTGGAGTGTCCCTGCCATCCTCAAGTTTGACTCCTGATAAGAAAGGAGTCAGAGCACACTTGTGGTCTGTCATGTGAAATATCTCAAGGAGATCTCAAGCATACTTAGCATGAGACAGTTTGATGCCTGATGCATCTTGACTGATCTCGAGTCCAAGGAAGAAGTGTAGCGGACCCATGTACGTCATCAAAAACATGTGATGTAGAATCCTCTTGACTGCAACAATCATTGAAGTCGAGCAACCGGTGATCAGCAAATCATCAACATACAGAACTAAGAGTAGAAGTGAATCATTTGTCCCGAGCATGTAGACATTCAGGTCTGATTTACAATGTACAAAGTTTTGTGATAGCAGGTAGGAGTCCATCTTGGCATACCATGCCCTCGGAGCCTGCTTAAGGCCATAAAGAGACTTCTTCAGTCGACAGAACAAAAATGAATCCTGCATAAATCCCTGGGGCTACTCCATATAGATCTCCTCAGAGAGATCATCGTGAAGAAATGCATTCTTCACGTCCATCTGGTGGACTTCCCATTCCTTGGTTGTCGCAATGGAAAGTGTCAAACTTATGGAATCCATCTTTGCTACTGGAGCAAAGGTCTCATCATAGTCAATGCCATGCACCTATTGAAAGCCTTTGGCAACAAGCCTGGCTTTGTATCTGCTAATATGTCCATCTGTTGCGCTCTTGGTCCTGTAGACCCATATGCACCTGACAAGTTTCCTTTCAGAAGGAAGGTGAACCAAATCCCAAGTTTGGTTCTCAAGGAGGGAGTTGTACTCCTCTTGCATGACGGATTCCCAAAAGGGATTTACAGTAGTCTCGCCATAAGACTGTGGATCTGAAGACTTAACCAAGAAAATATGCATGGAGGGCAATGGTTCAGTGGAAGTGAGTGCAATAGGAGGCTTCTGGAAAATAGATCGAGTCCTCCTAGTATTAGCGGGATCACCAACAAGATCCCCTGCATCCTGAAGACTAGTTTGGGCCCACTTGGGCCTTTGTTGTGGCTCTACATTTGCATCTGGATGCACTGAATCTATATCTGACTGTACTGACTCTATATCTGGATCATCTGAATCCTCTGAAGAAGAGTTAGCATGTGCATGCTCATCATCTCGGACAGGTGGAAGAATGAAGGTGTGTGCATGCGGTTGTTGAGGTACATGCGAGACACTTTCCTTGAATTAGACACTTCGCTCAATGATGAGTCGGTCCAAGGAAAGATCAATAAGTCAGTATCCCTTCACATCGTCAGGGTCTCCAACAAAGATACACTCTATCCTCTGTGGATCAAGTGCCTTTCTCTTTTCAGAGGGAATCCAGGCCCATGCACATGAACCAAAAATGCAAAAGTGGGTCACTTCTGGTTTGAGGCCGCTCCAAGCCTTGTAGGGGGTCCTATCCTTGATAGATCTATGGGGAGATTTGTTTTGGATGTAGTTTTCACAATTAAGTTCTTTGTCCCATAGTCTCTGTGGTAGTGACTTTGCATGTAGCATGCAAGATGCCATCTCTTTTAGAGATATGTTTTTCCACTCATCACCTCTATTTTGCTTCGGAGTATAGGGAATTGTGCGTTGCAACTGAATCCTTGCCTCATGACAAAGATTATGGATCTCATGATTGACATACTCTCCCCTGTTATTAGTTCAAAGGACTTTGATTTTCTTTCCTGACTGTGTCTCAACCAGGGCTTTGAAATCTTTGAGGTGTTGAAAGACCTCGGATTTTTTCTTGAGAAAGTAAATCCATGTGAAACATGAGAAATCATCAACAAAAATGAGAAAAAACCCCGCTTTGTTGATTGATGGATGCGGAAAAGGGCCCATGGGGTCACTATGGATCAGATCTAAAGGAGAGGAAGCTCTCTGAGTCTTTCCTTTGTCGAATTTCTCTTGAGCGTGTTTTCTAGGAATACATTCCTCACAAATTCCTTTGGAGAAATGGATGTTTGGTAGACCATCAACCAATATTTGCTTGCTAAGTTTTTGCATATATCTGAAATTCAAATGCTCGAACCTTTTGTTCCATATCCTACTACTTTCATTAGTATGGGTAAGCAATAAAGCAGAATTTGGTTCAAGAAATTCAGAAAATGTATACAATCTAGATTGATGATTTACCTCACCAGCAGAAACCCTAGAATTGGTTTGCATGTCATAGATGTCCATTGCATTAGGTGTGAATATGATTTTCTTTCCAATGTCAGAATTCTTCTTCTGATACACGGAGAGAAGATTGACAGAAAGTTTGGGAACGTGCAACACATTCTCAAAGTTTAGTTGGTGAGTTCAATCCTTTCTTTGTCGGTGACCTCAACTGGAGAGTTGTCCCCCATCAGAATAGGAGGACCTTTGCATGCATCCAATGAAGAATAGACTACTTTTGTGGCAGCCATGTGATGTGATGCTCCTGAATCTACATTCCAAGCATCAGTAAAGGAGTTGATGGAAATCAAGGCATAGCTAGAATTGTCTTTCTTGGGATTTTGATCTTCTGGCTTCTTCTTGTTGGCACCCTCAGGGATGCGATCTCCAAGGTTTTTTTCATGAATTATTTGAGTCATTAGATCTATTTTTTTATGCATGCATGTAGATTCTGGATGGAATCCTTTATGGAAGTATGCGCATTTCTCCCCTTTTCTTCCCTTTCCACCTTTGGATTTGGAGGCATCGGTGAAGGGTTTTGAGTACCCTTCCTTATACAGATTTGCATGAACTTTCCTTTTATATTTATCTTTATATTTATGATGTTCATGGATTTCATCTTTCACAATAAGTGCATGTGCCTTTGGGCCTTTGATTTTTCCCATGTTGATAAGTTTGGCTTGCTCTTGTGTCAGTGATTTAATAAATTAATCAAGAGAAGGCATATTCCAGGTGGCTCCAAAGGTGAATTTGACTGAATGGAATGTGGATACGAACACGGATAAATCAGGACCAAGTTTTGAGAGAATGGTGAGAACCATTTGTTTCTCCTCCTTAGATTTATCAACCCCGCAAGCTTTGAGTTGCGACAGTAAATCCTTGTATTTTGTAAAGAAATCTTGGAGATTGTCGAAGCTTTTTGGATCCAATCTGAGCAAGTCCACCCCAAGCATGTGTCCCCTCATCTCATTCTATTTTTCAGAGATACCTTCCAAGGTGATCCAGGCTTCATTGGGGGTTTTACAGGAAGATATGTGAAAAAGGAGATCGGGAGAGATGAGACTGCAAATTGTTTTAAATGCTTCATCCATTTGATTTAGATACTTGGATTTTTCTATGGTTGATGTCGGTTTTGTCTCTATATTCAAGGTTAACTTGTACAATCCTCTGCTCTGGAGATGCAAGATTATTCTCTCCTTCCATTCAAAGTAATTGTAAGGTGTGATAATGAATTCTTTTGGGAATTCCATTTTTCCGTTGTCTTCAATCTTTGGTACCCGTAAAAATAATTTGATGTAGGTTTTCTTAGCAGTATATTGACTTCAATACCATGTAAATGTGTTGAACCTACACAAAATATATATAGATAGAAAATACCACACACATTTGCAGAGAGAAATTGTGAAAGAAGAAGCAAAAGAGAAAGAATGGAAGAATTATCATTAATTATAATGAATAATGAATAATTTACACATGATATACTCTGTATAAATCAACTAATGCGTACTGGAGGTGAATCCAATGGTCCATAGTGGTGGTATAGAGTGATATGGACACACACCAACAGTTACGGGAGTGAATTGCCACCTAGTCTAGTCTCCAAGGAAGTTACAGGAGTGAACTGCCACCTAGCTAAGTTAACTAGTCTACCAATCTTCAGTTAACTAACTGAAATAGAGTGAAGTGAGGAGGAGATTAGGGAATCATGGGTAATGCGCTAATCTGGTGATGATACCAAGGCTAATGCGCATTAGTTGGTGATGATCCCAATGTTGCATGGTGACAAACCAATGCAGTATCTAGACTCCACTCAATTAGTCAAACTGAAGTGAAAACTGAAGAGAATATTCTCCTAGAGGAATATTCTCCCTAAACTTTAGGAGATTGGATAAATACTAATAAACATAGGAAAAAAACTAGGAAAAAGAAATCCTAGGTGTGTGTGAAGTGACTCCAACAGTAATTGTGTATAGAGACTATTATCAAACTTTTTTATACCTTGGGAGTGAGACACATAAACTTTTATGGAATTTTTTCCAATTGTTTGGTTATTCAAAGGCATAGAGATAAGTAAAGGCTTGTAATTGGGAATGTCCATATGTCTCCCTTATCTCCCTATTGGCGTGAAAAAAAGAACTCTCATTGAGAGCTTTTATTGTGGTAGTTGTGTCCTAGAATACCTCAAAATGGATTAAGGGGGTCTAAGGACTTTTGTATGCTTGTGTGCGTGTTTTTATGTGTGATTGTGTCCTTTCATACATGGTATCTCTTTTTCATTCATCACGATATTGTTACACTCAATCTCCATATTCAAGTAAATATAGTTAATTTCGATCAAACATTTGCAAAGAATATTCAAGCATTAAAGTTGTCAATCACATCAACATCCAATGAAAAAATCTACATCTGTATTAATTCCAATCATACACAAAGCATTGTGTAATCTCATTTAACAAGAAGGCTAAGTTTTGTGGCACATTGTCGAACATTCAATGTTGCAGTTTTCCATGTCAAGTTTGCATGAGTCATGTGATCCATATGCTTGATTTCAAGTGTTCTTTGCATAAGGAGTTAGTAGATTCATTGAAGAAGAAGATTGATTTGTTGAACTATGACATAAAATTGTACAAAGGGTGGGGTTACAAGAATCCATGTTATAAAAAGCGACTTGTCTGAAATTTGAATAAGGAGGTCATTTTCAAAGTCTACTCGGTGTATAAAGAACATTTTGGGGTGCATAATTGGTAGTAATTGACACCCTAATATTGTTGGTGACACATGACACATAAGAAAACAAACAAGAAATCAAGTATGACATAAAAACAACAAGTGCAAGAGAGCGTGACAAGAAGCACAAGCAAGTGTGATGACTAGAATCACATAATTGTTTTCCTTATTAGAAACTTCTTTTGAAACAATAGGAAGCACTTCATTCACAATTCTCGATAGTACGTTGGAAAATTTTCTTACATGTTTTTGATTAATGCAAACAAAATTCAACTTGAATGACGAGTTAAAGGCACTCAAAACTCAAAGGCATGTTAAGAATTTTGAACTAGTGTTTGTCCATAATAATCCTCCTCAACATGTAGCTTAGGGAAGTCAAATAGTTAATGATAAATCACAAGATTCCAAAGCACAAAGTAATTCCAAAATCAATTTAAGTGAAAGTGACCTTGAATCTTTTTCATTTGAAGTTACAAAAGCAAAGATTCATGAATGTCTGGAAGAAAACAAATAAGGAAAGAATGATCTTTCCAAAAGCATTGTCAGACATAGGGACAAATTACAAATCAATAGGAATCAACATGAAGATATCAATTTTCATATTCCTAACTACTCCAAACCAATTCAGTTTGTGAGTGTCAGTTTTCTTACCGATTCTAAGAACATTGTCAATACAAAAATTCCTGAAAAAATGTCAACATTGTGATCTAAAAATGAAGAAGACTTGTATTCTTGAAAATATTTGCAAGTTAAATTTTATGTGTTAAAAGAAAATGGATCAACTTTGCAAACACATCATTAATAGGATTTACTCATTCAAGATGCATATAAACAGCAACATAATCAATGAACAGAAAACACATAACACAACAAATGATAAAGGAGTTCACCTCTCTCTTGGGCTACATCTCCTGGTCCAGCTTCCAATGGATCATTAGTATTATTTTCTCAAAGTGCTAAAAAATGTGCTTTACAATGCTCAAACTACCAAATAGACTGCTCCAATGGCTTCAGAACGTCCAAAAACCCCTAGCTGGGCTTTTTCGGCACCTCGTTTGGCCAAAAAATGAAGAAGATGGGCTTCCTTGAAGTCCCCCCCTTCAAGCTTGTTGTTTCTGCATCTACAAAACGCACCTTCCATGGCTCAACCTAGCTCACACACTTATTTAAGAGTAAAAACCTAGCACCAGATGCAACCGCACAAACGGTGTGAACTGTAGGACAGTTACAGGCGCACCTAGCCCCTAACCGTCAAGGGCCAGGTCATATTAACCCATGCAACCACGCACTAGCATAAATATGGCTCCCGTTTCAAAAGCCAATGGTCAAAAGCCAAATGGTCATTGTTGTAATAACCGTTGAAACAAATGTTAACCCACACGCGCACGCCATACACATAGTTGTGGGTCATATATGATATAGTGCGCGACCAAGGGCTGGGGCTAAGCCCCGGCCTGGTCGCGGCCCAAACCACCCGCACATTCAAACTTAAATACAATTCGGGTCATATATATAATAAGTAATACACGGTGGCGTGCCGGTTGGCGACTCTTTTCCAAGTTGTTGCCCCTGCCCAGAGGTCGTAGGGTCAACTCCGGCCAACTACATAAATTTTAACCAAATAAAAGATGACACGTGGCGACCATTAATTGGGCCACGTGTCGTCGCTCCATTCGCTGCCAAACATGCCAAGTCACCTGCCAACTGTCTGAATGCCATCCTGCCACGTGTCGTACGGCCTTCCACGTGTCGTATGGACTGCCACGTTAGCGTCTGTACGGACTGTACAGTCAGCAACCCTTTTTTTGCTTGTTTGTAATTTTGAACAGAACGCGATATCTCTCGCTCCCGATGTCTGTTTGAACCCAAATGAGTTGCGTTGGGTTCCCAATGATGAGACCTATGCTCTCGTCTAATTTGAAGCGATTCCGAACACTTTAAATTTTTGAGCAAAATTTGATCCCCTGATCACACCTCCCCATTGGAAAGCTTTTGGACCTCCAAAAGACTATATTCAGTCTATGTGAAGATGAGGGTATAGTTCCCTCACCCTTCCAACCTCAATCCACTTGGCTTTGCTTGGATTGGTTCCCTTAAGACCAACTCAAAGATACTCCACATTTCCTCGTTTTGAAGTTCACATTCTCCTATCAAGAATGGTGTCTTCATGCAGTTCTGTAAGATATTCTGGGGAAAAATCATCTATAGAAGGAATCTGAACATGCTCTCCATGATCATCAATCAACGGAGGCTCATACAATTTCAAATTATCAACATTAACAACTGCATACATTTGCAT
>ML792712.1:173241-190455 GCA_009831015.1 Picea engelmannii | reverse complement strand
TTATAAATTTTGAATTAGTACTTTATTTAAAAGTATTTTATTAAAGTATATATTTAAAAATAATTTATAAGTATTTTTCTCATTATGAGTATTTATAAGTTGTTATCTACTATTTAAAATGTAATAAATAAAAACCGTGAATTATATTATCCTCTAAAATGTGATTAGTTTTTGTAAAGTTAATTTAGAAAAAAACAAATAGTTTGCCCATTCTTATAAATACGGCTAAAAATAAAGATAAAGAATATGCATCAAGAAATTTTAAGAAAACTTATAAATTTGCATGACTCACTCAATACACATATATGATATGATGATCTACACCCTTGCTTGCTTTTTGATAGGATGATCTACACCCTTGCTTTTTAAATGCATGGATCAAATTCACTAATCGACATGGTAGAACTTTACCATACCATCCAACGAAGGATGACTTCATATAATTGATTGTCATGTTAACTACTTTGTGGAAAATACCTCGATTCTTTGCAATTATTATCAAGCCCTTAATTTAAATGCTCGTGTAAGCTATTACCCTTTCAAAATTTCTCAATATTTAAGAGCATATTTTTTTTCATCAATGTAATCGTTATTTTTTTTTATCAAAATTATTAATGTACTAATTAATAATAATTAATAATAATTTATTTTTAAGGTCATGGTCAAGTCACATCAAATTGGTGTATGAGATCTCTTTGTTTGTGGGACAAGGGACTTCTCTTTGCCCAGCAATTTGATTAGTAAAATCTACGAAGGTATACATATTCTACCCCTGTGGATTTAAACTTGTGACCTTTTAAGAGAAAAGACATGTTCTAAACCATTAAATCCACATATAATTATAACAAAAGCAATTAGAAACACATATAATTAAGATAGTTCTAGAAATTGTAATAGAAACAATTATATATCTAAAACCAAAAACAATTCAAATAAACCTTGGATTTAATCAAAAATATGATAAGACTTTGAAATTCCAAGGTACTTACTGTCGCTTGTGTTTGGAGATACAGCTCGTGTCCGTGCAATAGAAGAGCACTCGGATTGTTGCAACATAAGAGATGCAGACGCTGCCTCGAGTAAGTGCGTGCGTGCGTGCTTTGACTCTCCGGTGGAAGGCAGACTAATAAAGAATTGGCGTTGCCGAGACTTGAACTGGAGAACTTCGAGGCAGAATGAAAAAGAAAAAGAATTGGCGCAGCCCAGACTTGAACTGGAGACCTTCACGGCAGAATGAAAAAGAACTGGCGCTGCCCAAACATAAACAACTGGAGACCAGAATGAAAAAGAACCGGCGCCCCCCGGACCGCAACTGGGCAGAATAAAAAAGAACCGGCCATCTTGAGACCTTCAGTGCGCCAGACTTCATAATGAAAAAGAACGGGCGCCTAGCAAAGTTCATTTGAAGAACTTCAATGAGTTAAATACTGGCCTATGAAGGTTTCGAACCTGCGACCTTAGCGTTATTAACTTGGCGTTCTAACCAACTGAGATAATAGAACTCAATATACCTTTATTTTCTTACTAGTTAGTGCAATTTATACAAAATGTATCATATTTGTTTTTCATTTTATAGGATGATTTACTGTTTACTGTATAGTGCTGCAACATTATGGATTTGGGATGGGTTTGTTTCTGTAAGCACACAATGAAAATGAAAGTGCATAAAACGGCACCTCCTTCATTTAATTATATGGAGATTTATGTTATTAATGGTCCTTCCCAAAGCAGTAGAGACTATAGTTTATAGTTTTCAGTTAGATTCAAATTCCATTGATCTTTTCATTATTTCACGTTGTTTTTTCAACATACCTTTCTTTCAGATGTTTGATTTTTTTAGTCTAAATAATATTTTTAATTTTTAATTGGATTAAAGATAAGAATGGCACTTACTATGGTATATAATATATAGGAAACAAAAATATTTTTAAGATGTGATGGGACTTAATTGACCATAATATATAATATGTATGAAACAAAATAAAAATAATAATTCATTTCTAAATACAATATTTTAAAAAATCTTTAACCCTCAAATATCCAACTACATACTTTTATACTCTCAACTTACAACAATTAACTTTTATTATACTCTGAACTTACAACAATTAACTTTTATTATGTCTGGATTACACGTAGCTTACCTCCTCAACTAGATAGAGACTAGCCACTATAAAGTTTATTTCCCATTTTTTAAATGGTTTTAATTAATTTGACCTAAGCATATTGATACCCCTTGCATTGGTGTAATTGCTTATTATGCCAATTTAATACATTTTTTAATTTAAATCTAATCCATGCAATATAAAGTGTGTTGTGTTACTTTGATTCTTTTCTTTTTAATTTAGTGGTAAGTAGTGTTGTGTTACTTTGATTCTTTTATTTTTAATTTAGTGGTAAGTAGCCAACAAAGTTTATGTATCAATATGAAAAACTTATTTATTAATAAGTCATTTAAAAACATAATTTTATATAATGAATCATTATTCTCCTCTCCTTGTATAAAGTGATTTGACTTATTTTTAAAATTCTAGCACATCCTTAATGTTATAGTTGAATTATGTAGTTAATCTAAGGTCATGATGAAATTCAAGTTACTAAGCACTATAAATTCTAATAAAATTTAAGTCAAAGCGGTATAAATTCTAATATGAATTCTATTACAGAGTGTTTAAGGTCATTCTAAATGTTATTGTTTAATGGATATTCTCTAAACAATGTCAAAAGTTAAAACCATTTTTAAAAGTCATTTTTATTATGGACAAGTCACAAGATTAGCATATAAATTAAATTTATAGTAGGAATACGTTCTTTAAGTCACAATATTAGCATATAAATTAAATTTCTAGTAGGAATAAGTTCCTTTAGTTACATGAGCAATGCAATCTGCAAAACGACTTGCTTCTAGAAGAGGTTTTAAGGACCCTACCATTATTGTTTTACATTTCCAAGTTTGACATAACATCGACCTCACTCTAGGTGTTTCTCAATGGTTTGATCACATTGTTAGAGAGTGATAAAATCAAGACATAGATTCAAGAACTCTTAGACAAGGGACATAACAATATAGATATCTTCCATGTGGTTATTTTTATGTTCACAAATGAAAGGTGTTTAATCTTATATACTTATTGAATATAAAGTGATTAACAAGATTACAATGAAGAATAGGGTTCAAATACTACACAAAGAATCTTCTTATTACTCTTGTGAAACTAAATACTTTACCAAGTTAGATTTGAAGCCATGTTATCACTAGGTTCTTATCCATCTTTGGAATACGGGGTGTGTAAGCTCTACGAGCAATGATTTGACAAACTTCACATCATTTAATAGTGTAAACAGAGTCATGGAACAATAAAAGCCAATAATACCCCACTCAAAGTTTATTTTGGATAGTAGCCACTCCAAGCAAAAGGCTACCACAACCACCCTATGGTAATTGTTTAGAAGTCACTCAACATCCTATCAAATATTAGAAGGACAACCTTCAATGATGAAGAGGGTCAACCTCATTATTTTATGGTCAACCTCAACAATGTTCCAATCTATATCAAGACTTGGCCCTAGCACATAAATCATATCAAGCAATTCATTCACATTTTTCCCTAATTCAAATTGAATGCCAACTTAGAAAAATGTTCTTTATCTCTCGATAAAATGTTGGTGTGAGAATAAATTTAGTTTATGAGGTGGTTCATTCATGAAATTTGTATCATTAAATTAAATATAAAAATATAAAAAATATGAATTAAAATTTTTTTCCAAATTCTTGTGTCTGGCTTATGTTCTATTTCTTAACAATTACTACCTTAATACTCATAACCTTTCCTTCACCTATAACATGTTGTTAACATGTTGTCAATATTTAATGGTCAAATTAAAACTAACCCAAATCCATCAATTTACACAATTTAATTATATACAAAATTTAATCAATAATTTAATAATATATATATATATATATATATATATATATATATATATAAAATGCGTTCACACTCTCTAAATTTAACTCAACGTAATCAAGCTATTTTTTTAATCTACTGGTTGCCTAAGGTATCTAATTGATTTTACCAATAGTTGTCGATTTCTAAGATATTTTAATGTACTAACGAATCTCTACATACGTGGGGAAATTGGGATCTTTTTCATACTCTCCTTGTGAATATATTAGATATTAGGTGTTTGTTGTAAAATGGTTTACATGGGAGTTACCTAAATTGAAAAACCGATTACTTTTGAAAATACTTTTGAGAATGCATCTTCCAATAGATATGCAATACTCTGTTTACCTATCACAAAATAAATAAATCTTCATTGGTTGACACTTATTAATTATTTATTTGAATAACTCAATGCAACAATATGACTAAATTTAAGTGTGTGTTTTAAAAAAGTTTTTTAATTCGAAAATAATCAAAGATTTCGAATCGAAAAAATTCATATGTTGAAAGTTTTAAAAAAGTTTTTTTAATTCGAAAATAATCAAAAATTTCGAATCGAAAAAACTCATATGATGAAAGTATAACAAGATAATAACAATATCAGGAAAATTGCACGATACCCAATATTCCTTAAAAACCCAACTTCAATTGAATGCATTACACATTTCTATGTTCAAATAAAACTTTTATAAATGGACTCATTACAAGTTAAGAGAAACAAATTCATCAATATAAAAGAAATACAAAGACAAGATAAATGGTTTACTCAGGCCTCTTATAATTCCTATAAAGAGACTTAATGCTGGTTGTGGAAAATGTAATATTGAATTCATAGGCTATGAGTAACTCCAAAGTTGTAATAGATTGGATGACAGATTCTGATGAAGAACTTTCATATGAGACTCATTTTGGAAGAAATCAACTTCTCATTTTGGAAAAAATCAACTTATTAGAAAATGGTTTTGTTATTATTTGTTTTCATTGTATTTATACGGAGAGAAATTGTACTCTTGATACCTTGTTCAAATTGAGTGTGTAGATAAATCCATGTACTTGATCTATTTGGTTGCACAAAGAATGAGTTCTAAATAAATATGATCCATGGCCTTTCATATGATTCCTACTTATTTTATATACAGGCTTTGCAGTTGTGGTTCTTCAATTTTATCTTTTATCATATGTATAATGTTTTTAGGGAAGTTTCATTGATATTTTTATTGGATATTTTTTATGTTGAAATATAATTGTAATGTTTTGAACTTTTATAGTGTTATTTGTTGTATTAATATAGATTATAGTGATATTATGTAAAAGTTGTAAATAACATGTTTTTCCAACATGGTAATGTAAATGGTTTTGATAAGCAAATAAAAAACTTAAATTATATGAATTAGTAATTAGAAGAAAGTCTTTCGACGTTTTCATAATATAATTTAGTTTGTTTTTAATGAAGTTACAATTTTTAATTTAGGAGAAAAAAAGGTCTTATGTTAGGGGAATTTTGAGGTTTAAAATGGGTCGCTTAATAGATATAATAATAAATCACTAGTTAAATATTTTGTGGAGAATGTATATTTACAACTCACTTCTTGTCGTGCTATCTATATAATTATGGTTAAATTAGATTGAAAAGATGTTTTGAAATAAAACTAATAAAAAAATTGTTTATTAATGTAACTAGAAATAAAAAGCTATTTTAAATTTATGAAGTACTTTTGATACTCATAAAGTAATACTCATATAATAAATAATTTGATGTATTATTTTTTAATATAACACATATGATAAACTATATATTCAATTTTTTTAATAAGAGGAATATAAAATGTGACTAATTAAATATATAAATTATATTCACAAAATCAAACTAATTATAAATATTCACCTATGTTATAAATTATGTATTTATTTATTAATTTAATTAATATATAAAAATTATAAATACATGGTTTAATGTATAAATACTGATCTATGTTATAAATTATGTATTTATATATTAATTTAATTAATATATAAAAATTATGAATACATGGTTTAATGTATCCATATATTAATTATAACTAATATAAAATGCAATTCCGTGTAATTATTATATATGAATATTTATATCTTAATTAAATTGATATATAAATATTCATATTAATTTAACCACAATATATATTACATAACCAAAATAACCATATACTCCATATATTACATTAATCATAATATAATTAATATATTAATTATATGATGTACTACACATTTACTCCATATATTACATTAATCATAATATAATTAATATATTAATTATATGGTGTACTACACATTTCAGATATTAGTTAATCCTTAACCAATATAAACCAATATATTGACTATATGATATACTACACACTTCATATATTAGTTAATCCAATATAATATATGGACACAACCCATGTACCTCATACATTATTAATACCCATATATTACTGAAGTTGATAAAATATATGGGATAGTTTTCAATATATTTTTTGAAAATAATATACATATATTAATGTGAAAACTCAACCATGTATCTCACTTAATATGAATAATATATAAGATGCGTAATGCGTCACTCATAGAATATATGGAATAGTTTTCAATATATCTTTTCAAAATAATATACATACATTAATGGGAAAACTGAACCATGTATCTCACTTAATATGAATAATATATAAGATGTGCAATATGCCACTCATTCCATAATATTATGCATATTACGTTAATCATATTATATGAGGTATTAATAGATATTATATTAGTTTGGTTAATATATGGGGTATTCATATATATATATTTGAAAAATAAAATGTGAATTATATATATATATATAATTTACTTATGTATTATGTTTTTAATTTTGAATTAGTACTTTATTTATATATTTAAAAGTATTTTGTTTTGTGTAGATCTATAAAATTATATTTAAAAATAATTTATAAGTATTTTTTTATTATGAGTATTTATGGATTGTCATTCACCATTAAAAATGTGATAAATAAGTATTTTTAACTCAATCAATGTCAACTCATCCCCTCTGGATTATATATATATATATATATATATATATATATATATATATATATATATATATATATATATAAGTTCATTGGATGTAGCTTGGGTGGTTGGGAGGAATGGTTGTTACCCTCTCCACCCAGGTTCAATTCCTTGTAAGTGACATGTGATGCATTTAAATGGGTCTATATGATGCTCTTGTTGTTGAGCCCCCAATATTCTGAAAATACTTGGGCTCCCCATGTTTTCTTGTGGATTTATGAGGGGTTTTATGTGGATGTAGCGAGTGTCATCTTCTAAAATGTGATTGGTTCTTGTAAAATTGATTTTAATAGTACATATTTTATTTGGAGGCTCATTTTTACTTCAAAATTCCATTATATATTTAAAAGATACTGGATTGGAAAAACTACATTTAAAATTAACCAAGTTAGCATGGAATTCTTAACCCAGCCTATACTCTTAACTATGAAGTGGTGTTGTTGTGTATATTAAGCTAGTATAAGTGAATTCATTGTACATAACATTTATGCAGTCATCTCTATTTCGCTCTGGCACACAAATATCAGAGGTTGGAGAAAACAATTATGGTCCTCGCATCTTCCGCCCAAGATAAAATACTTCACTTGGTTGTTGATCGCTTACAAATTAAACACTTAGGACATCCTTCAAAGAAAGGGCTTCACTGGGCCAAATTTTTGCCACCTGTGCCACACTGATTCAGAAACCACAGATCACATGTTTATCAAGTGTCAATTCTCTAGACAAGTCTAGGATAAAATTGCTTTGGTCCTAAAACTCAAAACCAAATGGGATGGGCCTACACTCTCGAACTGTTTTGACTCTTGGGCCCAAAGGGAACACAATCTCATGCATTTTCCATCTCTAGTCTGCTGGACTATTTAGCTGGACAGAAATAAAGCAATATTTGAAAATGGGACCCCTTGCACAAGTACTGCAACTTACAAAGCTCTTGGAATAATTTCCACTCTAGCAAGACAAGACTGCAGCACACAAAGAAGGCCCCTGACATAGAAGACATTCCTACATGATGGTTCGATGGAGCAACACTTTCAAATGGCTCTCAGAGTGGAGTTGGTGGGTTAATCGGAATCTCGCAAAACACATTCTACAAATGGACTTTCAACTGTGGCTCGGGCACCAACACTAGGGAAGAACTATTGGGTGCCTGGGCCACGCTATACTTGGCCTCCAGACTACACATTAAAGTCCTCCAGTTACTCGGGGATTCCAGAATTATTATTCAGTGGTTGAACAACATGGGCGATCTTCAAGCTATCTCCCTCTTGGCTTGGAATGACAGAATTAGACTACTACAGTCCACTTTAAAAAAACTCAACTACAATCACATCTATCGCGAGCATAACAAAATTGTAAATCAACTATCAAAGACAACGCTCCAGAAAAAAGTGGGAATCATATCTTACAATCTCTGGATAGATGGTCATGAGGGCCCTCCCCTCTTTCTAACTCTTTTTTAAAATCAGCTCCTCTCTCCTCAACAAACTTTCACGATATGAAAGTTGGAGTATTCTTCTGATCTTTGAATCTCTTTTTTTTTGTTTCCAAATAATATTTATTTGGTAGCTTTCTCACAGTCACCTAGTAGCATCCTTTTTGTTTTTCTCGCCATTTCACTTTTATGAACTTTCTCCCCATGATGTAGAATCGATTAAATTGCAAGTAGCAGTATCCTTTTTGTTTTTCTCGCCATTTCACTTTTATGAACTTTCTCCCCATGATGTAGAATCGATGTTTAAATTGCTGACAAAAATATGGTCATACATATCAACAAGTCGCTTAAACAATAATGTTAATTGAAACTATTGAGTACACATATGCGATATGATTATTGAGTACACATATGTGATATGATGATATACAACCTTGATTGAATTGGCATGGTAGAACTTTACAATTATTATCAAGCCCTTAACTCTTTAAATTTACTCGTGTAAGCTCTTACCCTTTCGGATTTTTGCAGCATCAAGGGATGCAGATGCTTCCTCGAGTAAGTGCGTGCTTCGACTCTCTGGTGGAAGGCAGACTAATAAAGAATTGGCGTTGCCCAGACTTGAACTGGAGAACCTCGAGGCAGAATGAAAAAGAAAAAGAATTGGCGCCGCCCAGACTTGAACTGGAGACCTTGAAGGTATAATGAAAAAGAACTGGCGCTCCGTAGACTTCAACCTTCAACTGGAGACTCGCAAGACAGAATGAAAAAGAACCGGCGCCGCCCAGACTTCAACTGGACAGAAGACTTCATCTGGAGGAGAATTGAAAAGAACGGGCACCTAGCAGAGTTAATTTGGAGACCTCCAGTAACTTAAATACTGGCCTATGCAGGTTTCGAACCTGCGACCTTCGCGTTATTAGCACGACGCTCTAACCAACTGAGCTAACAGGCCTCTATGTATCTACGACTCTTTATTGATTACACCAATTTATACACAATGTATCATATTCGTTTTACATTTTGTAGGATGATTTACTGTATGGTGGTGCAACATTTGGGAAGGGTTTGTTTCTGTACGCACGTAACCACACAATGAAAATGAAAATGCATAAAACCGCACCTTCTTCATTTACTTACATGGAGATTTATGTTATTAATAGTCCCTCCAAAACAGGAACTATAGTTTATAGTTTTAGTTAGATTCAAATTCCATTTATCTTTTATTATTTCACGTTGTTTTTCCAACATAACTTCACATACATTTTCTTTCAAATGTTTTAAGATTTTTTTTAGTCTAAATAATATTTTTTATTTTTAATTGGATGGACTTCATGGGACTTAATTGTCCATGGTATATGTATATTATATATATGAAATAAAAGTATTTTTAATTTTTAATTGGATTCAAGATGGCGATGGAACTTAATTTGGGCATGGAACTTAATTTTCCATTATATAATATGTATGAAACAAAAATAAGAATAATAATTCATTTTCAAATATAATATTTTAAAAAATCCTTAAGCAATTATGTCTCACATTTCCAATTACCTACTTTTATATTCTCAATCTACAACAATTACAACCTTAAAGCTAGCTATCTTAAAGAGAAAGAGAGATCGGTGAGGTGACAGTTGCCCTTCGACTCTTTTCTCTCGGTTTCGCAAGATTAAACTTGAACATTGGAACTTTGGCTCTACAAGTGCAAGTATGAGTGATACCAATAACTTTTCTTATGTCTAGATTACACATAGCTTACCTCCTCAACCAGATAGGTAGAGAGTAGCCACTATAAAGCTCATCTCCCTCATTATTTTTTAAATGGTTTTATTTAATTTAACCTAAGTATATCGATACCCCTTGCATTGGTGTGATTGCTTCTTATGTCAATTTAACACACTTTTCAATTCAAATTTAATCCATGCAATATAAAGTGTGTTGTATTACTTCCGTCCCTCTCTTTTTAATTTAGTGGTAAGTAGCCAACAACGCTTATGGTATCAATATGAAGAACCTATTTATCAATAAGTCATCTAAAAACATAATTTTATACATTGAATCATTATTCTCCTCCCCTTGTATAAAGTGACTTGACTTATCTTGACAACTCTAGCACACCCTTAATGTTAAAGTTGAATTATGTAGTTAAGCTAAGGTCTGATGAAATTTAAATCACTAAGTGGTATAAATTCTAATAAAATTCAAGTCAAAGCGATATAAATTCTAATATGAATTATATTACAGAGTGCTTAAGGTCATTCTAAATGCTAATGTTTAATGTATATTCACTAAACAATGTCAAAAGTTAAAACCATTCTTAAAATTCATTTTTATGATTAAAAGTCATTTTTATGATGGACAAGTCACAAGATTAGCATATAAATTATATTTATAGTAGGGATAAGTTCCTTCAGGTACATGAGCAATGCAATAGAAGCAAGCCAACTTGCTTCTAGAATAGTTTTTAAGGACCCTACCATTATTCTTTCTCATTTCCAAGTTTGACATAACATCGATCTCACTCTAGGTGTTTCTCAATGGTTTGATCTATCATAGGTCATTGCTAGAGAGTGACAAAATCAAGACATAGATTCAAGAACTCCTAGACAAGGGACATAACAATATAGATATATTCCATGTGGTTATTTTTATGTTCTCAAATGAAAGGTGTTTAATCTTATATATGTATTGAATATAAAGTGATTAACAAGATTACAATGAAGGATAGGTTTCAAATACTACACACAGATAATCTTCTTATTAATCTTGTGAAGCTAAATACTTTACCAAGTTAGAATTGAAGCCATGCTATCACTAGGTTCTTATCCATCCTTAGATATCGGGTGCATGAGCTCTACGAGCAATGATTTGACAAACTTCACATCGTTTAATAGTGTAAATACAGTCATGGAACAACAAAATCCAATAAAACCCCACTCAAAGTTTATTTTGGATAGTAGCCACTCCAAACAAAAGGCTACCACAACCACCCTATGGCAATTGTTTAGAAGTCACTCAACATCCTATCAAATATTAGAAGGACAACCTTCAAAGATGAAGAGGGGTCAAACTCATTATTTTATGGTCAACCTCAACAATGTTCCAATCTATATCAAGACTTGGCCATAGCACATAAACCATTTCAAGCAATTCATTCACACTTTTCCCTAATACAACTTGAATGCCAGCTTAGAAAAATGTTCATTTTCCACTAATTGAGTAAAATACCTTGGTTATGTGGTGCATGTGATAGAAGATCATCTTGAATCAAAGGAAATACAATTAGTCAAGAATTAGCTTATCCCCTCACCATCATAGAGCTATTAAACTTATTGGGATTACAAAATTTATATAGAGGGTTCTTGTTGATATTTTCTCACACTAGATGGTCATTGAATCAAATCCCATGAGACAAGAATGCAACATTCAAGTGGAAAAAAATACAATATATTGTTTTTGAGTCGTTAAAGAATGAACTATGTTCTACCCAAGTTCTTACTTCATCTCATTTACACTAGCACTTTGATATCAAAATTAATATATTGGAATATGCTATGGAACTATTCTAACTCAATTTAGTTATTTGATAGCATATCACTCTAAAGATGATCCTATTGAACTCTAATGCACCATGAAATCACACACTAACTACACAAATTGTTAAAAGAAAGATTGCAGACTTCATTTCTTTTTCATTGTCACAGTTTCCTCTACAACATAAAATTTATGTCTTTTGTCCTATGTTGAAATTAAAATGATTTCTGCAGAAATTTAATTATGTTGATGTCTACTAACAACAAATTTTGAGTGTGAATGGTAGAAGAAACATAGTCCTGTTGTTGGGATTGTTAAAGGCTAATGAAACCATTAATAAGACCAAGAAAATTGCATGTATTTTAAGTTATGATTATATAACAATGACCTATTGTTTCATCACTTAGAAGACACAGAGAAGAGAAGAAAACAACAATGGATTGGTATAGCTCAACATGGAAGAAACCTCGCATTTCAGGGACGAGGAATCTAATGATAGGAGGGATAGAGAAACCCCTCCATATTTGGTAGAAATAGTGACAATTCTAAAGGCTAAAATTTGGAGCTACAAAGCAGATAATGAAAAACTCAATAGATCCCAAGAAAATCAAATAGAATTAAATGTAGTGCTGCTACAAAGCTTGTCTAAAATACAAAAGCACTTGCAACAAGGTCCAACTTCCAGAAAAGTAGGAAGACTATTTGAGAAGCTACAAATCCCATCATAGATTTAGAGGCATGGGATAGCACACAACAATGTAGGTAAAATTTCTTTTAGGAAGAGGCACAAGGGTGTGAAGAAAGACACATCTAGTGAACACTCTTCCATAAAGTCCTCCAGTAATAATGCCACTACTTCTAAAGAATTGTCCAGCAGTGGGACTAGTTCAAGTACACATTCTAGAAGTTCTCTAACTGATGAATTCAAAAAGAAAAAACCACCCACATTTGATGGAGAAATCAAGAAGGGTGAAGAAGCATAGGCATGGCTACTAGGAATGAAGAAGTACTTCTGAGTACACAATTACTTAGGAAATGTGAAAGAAAGAGTGACCACCTTTAATTTAATTGGAGGAGCTTCCATTTGGTGGGAAGAAATCAAGAATGTAAGATGGATCAATGAGATTAACCTAACCTAGAATTAGTTTGAGAAGTATTCTAGGAAGGCCTACCTATCAGAAAAATAGTATGCTAGTAACGTTAAGGAATTCCATGATCATAAGCTAGGGAAGCTCACCATGGAATGTGAAGATGACGAGGGAAACAAGAGATTATTGTGGGGCATCCAAAAACCTATATTAGTAAGATGAATATCAACATTACATCTCAAGAAATATAACAGAAAGGGATGTCCATTATATGTTATACAAGTCCTAGATTCAACAAAAAACAACAAGCTGAAAATTGAAGATCACCTAGTGGTGTATGAGTTCAAGGATCTGTTTCCAGAGGAAATGTTAAGATTGCCTCCTAAAAGGGGTATTGATTTTTATGTAGAGCTCATGCCAGGAGTAGTACCTACATCTAATGTATTGTATAGGATGATCACACCAGAGTTGGTGGAGATGAAAATACAATTGAAGGAAGTGTTAGATAAGAGGTTTATCAGACCCAGTGTATCCCCTTGAGGAGCACTAGTACTATTTGTTAACAAGAAGGATGTTATCCTGATATTATGTATTGATTATAGGAAACTAAATAAGATTACCATCAAGAACAAGTATCCATTGCCTAGGATTGATGATCTCTTTGATCAGCTAAGAGGAGCCACAATATTTTCCAAGATAGATTTGAGGTCTAGATATCATCAAGTCATAATCAAGGACAAGTTTATCCACAAGACTGCATTTGGAGAAGATATGGACACTATGAGTTTGTTTTTGTGTCTTTTGGGCTTACCAATGCACCAACCACATTTATGTGTTTAATGAACAATGTTCTCAACAGGTATTTGGACAAGTTTGTCCTAGTTTTTATTGATGACATTGTGATTTATTCTAAGACCAACGAGGAGCATGAGGAACACCTCTGATTGGTACTACAGGTGTTGAGAGAACACTAGTTGTATGCTAAGTACAGTGAGTGTGACTTCTTTCAAAAACAAATTCAATACTTGGGTCATGTAACCTCGGAGGATGGAGTGGCAATAGACCTAGAAAAGATAAAGGAAATCATGGATTGTCCATTCCCTAGAAATGTATTAGAGGTGAGATCATTTATGGGATTGAATGGATATTACAAAAGGTTCATCCAAGGATTTTCAAAGATCAGACACCCAATCACTTCACTACAAAGAAAGGGAGTGAAATTTGTGTGGTCAACAAGTTGTGAAGCAAGCTTCTAGCAATTGATGCATATTTTAACAAGTTCCCCTATATTAAAGATTAAAGTTCTTGACAAATTTTTATTGGTCTATATATATGCTTGCAAAGAAGGACTTGGTGGATTTGTCATGAAAGAAGGGCATGTGATCAGTTATGATTTTAGGAAACCAAATGAGCATGAGCAATGTTATGTTACTCATGATTTGGAACTTGCAACTATTGTACACACTTTGAAGATGTGGAGACACTACTTTCTTGGAAGAATATTTGTTCTAATGACATATCACAGTAGGTTGAAGTATTTATTTGACCATCCATGTTTAAATGCCAGACAATCCAGGTGGATAGCTCTCATAAGTGAGTTTTATTTTGAAATCAAACATATTAAATGGCAAGAAATATGAGTGACAAATTCACTCAGTCGGAGTATGCAAACAATACACCTAACAACAACTAGTGTATGTGAATATGATATAAAACATAGGATCATATTTTCCCTACAGAATGATGAATATTTCAAGATAATAAGGAAAATCTTGGAGCAAGAGCCAAGAGGGTTGAAGTGTGAAGGATACCGGCTCACTGGAGAAGGATTGTTGATGTACATAAATAGATTTTACATACCCAATTCAACCAAACTGAAGGAGCTCATAATGGCTGAGTTCCATAAGAATCCTTAAGTAGGTCACCCAGGTTATCAAAAAATGATATCAACAGTAAAGAATTTTTATTTATGGCCAAGAATGAAGAAGGATATTGTAGAATACATTCTCAAATGCCTAGAGTGCCAACAAGTCAAAGTTGAACATAAACATCCAACGAGATTGATGCATCCAATACAAATTCCATAATGGAAGTGGGAAGTCATATCTATGTACTTCATCACAGGATTTCCAAGGTTAGCCAAACAGTATGATGAAATCATGGTAGTGGTGGATAAGTTGAGAAAGTTATCTCATTTGACTTCGCTGAAATCCACTTACAAAGGAATTGATATTGCAAATGTTTTCAGGAAAGAAATTTGCAAACTGCATGGCATGCCTAAGATGATCATATTAGATCATGATGCCAAATTTACCTCAAAATTTTGGAAAGGTTTGTTTGCAGGTTTTGGAACACAATCAACTTTTATCACTACCTATCACCCTCAAACATATGGGAAAACAAAGAGGGTGTACATAGTCTTGGAAGATATGTTAATAATGTATTCTATGCACCAACCTAAGAAATGGGGAGACTATTTACCCCTGGTAGATTTTTCTTACAATAATGGTTATCAGGAGTCATTGAAAATGATCCCCTTTTAGGCTTTGTATGGTAGAAAATGTAATATTCCAATTAGTTGGGATAATCTAGTGGATAGGATGGCACTTGGGCCAGATATGTTGAAATAGATGGAGTAGAAAATAGTCAAGATTAAGTAGAATTTGAAAGTGCCTCGGGATAGACAAAAGAGTTGTGTTGACTGGAAGTGAAGTAATAAGGAGTTAAAAGTAGGAGACCATGTCTACATCAAAGTTAATCCTAAGAGAAGTTCCTTAATAATGGGAACTTGTGCTAAGTTAGCACCTCACTATTGTGGACCATTCGAAGTATTAGAAAGAGTGAGACCGATGGCATACAAGATTTCTTTTCCTCCTACGCACAATGTATTCCATGTATATTTCCTTAAGAAATATATCCATGATTCTAATCATATCATTGATTGGATTGTGATTCGAGTGGAACAAGAAGAAGAATTCCATCTCAAGCCTCAATGCATACTCAACAGGAAGGATAAATTGCTTTGGAACCAAGCCAACACACATGTCAAGGTGTAATGGAAGCATTTTGGAGTAGATGATGCCACATGGGAATTAGAGGATGCCATGAGAGAGGAATACCCTTTTTTTTTTTTATTGTACAAAATTGTCTTACATTTGGTAAAACATCGAGGACGGTGTTTCTTTTAAGGGGGACAGGAATGTAGCACCTTGTTTTCCCCCAATTTGTAATTTTGACTATGACTTAATATTGACATGAGTTATGGCATGGATATTTGAAACTTTACATGCAATGTAAATATGTTTTTGTTTAATAAATAAAGGGCAAACAACTCACTAAGGTATGGAGGACTAGTACAGACCATGATACCACAAGTCGAAACTAGTGAGGGGATTGGGAATTACTTTGCTTACCCAAATAGTTAACCTTCACCTAGAGATCCTTAGTTCCTTAATTCATATAAATTATATTACCTCCCTTTTTTTCGTATCCCAAGAGGTCAATTAATGAGGAGAGGCATGTTGGTTGATAAGTAATACCAACCTTCATAAAGGAACAGGGGGAAACAATTGGATCAACTAAATATAGTCAACCAAAATTACAGTAAAGTACCAACTTGTTTTGGGGGATAATCCTCGGGCAATTCTGATAGAAGCAAGAGAGGAAAATCAGGGGGGAGAGAAGGAACTTTCCAGAGGAGGAAGTGCACAAGTTGTGCACAAGCTGAAGGAAGAAGAGATATTAGAGGAAGAAGGAGAGAGAGTTTGGAAGTGAATTTGTTGTTGGAATCAAGAAGATAGAAACCTAGATATGAATTGAGCATAGAGGGTCGTGAATCTAATTTTTATTGGGCTAAGAATTGGCACTGAGAGGGGAGGGTACTGAGGGACTACATAGGCGGTGAAGGGACTCCCTTGTGAAATTATAGCCAGTTGGGAAAGAGTCTGAGATATTTGTGGTTGCCCTAGTCTTGGTAGGTGTTGTTCCTGAGTCTGTACTATGGCTTAAAATACAGTGTCAAGGCATCCGAAAATATGATAATAGTTGATAGAGGATTTCGCTAACCTCGGCGTGGGAAGCTAAAGAAGGTTTCTGCGTTCACGTTGTCTTGCTTCCAACTGTTCCTGGGTTACGATGTCTTGTT
>ML792712.1:134133-173141 GCA_009831015.1 Picea engelmannii | reverse complement strand
GCATTACTATTCTGGTCACGGAAGTTCTCTCAGAGTCTTATGATTTTTTTGGAAGGAAAGAAAAGAAAAAACAGCTCTTGATCATAAGCGTCAGGTTTTTCCAAATTTGTGTAAAGTGAAAAAACAGGGGTGGCTCCAACAGTAGGTTAAGGTATTCCTATTGTTGTTTGTAAGTGAAGGAGAGTGGCCTTGATCCAGATTATTTTGAGAATAACATGAAGACAAAAATGTAATCGATATATAACCAAGAAATATACATATATAATGTGGATAACACAGAAATATAGTGAAAACCAACTTCTATTAATGAACAAGAGAGAAAAACATTGTAGAACACAAACTGGTAGAATAGGTTATCCTATCTCTGAAAAGAAAGATATGTTGGATACACTTCATTCGCAACAAGATTTACATCACACTTCATTGTCTGCTTAAAGGGCCTCCTTCACCTCAACTATATGTGAGAAAGTGAGAGGAGAACAATTCCCATTATGAATGTGGGATAAATTGGACTAAATTTATAAAATTCCATAGGCATGTAAAACACTAGGATTTCCTGGGTTGTCACCCATCCCGGTACTTCTCTAGCGTGAGCACTCTTAACTGTGGATTTCTAATGGGATCTAGTGCATTAACGTTATGTTGTAGGCATGTACATAAGACCACTAGGAAATCATTACATCATTTTGGTAATTAACAAATGAAGATGACATTACATTCCATTCGCCATCAAAAGGGTGAATATCATGGTTTATCAAAACCACTGGCTCAAAATGGTGATTCAGTGGAAAAGGTGGATGGCCACCGAGATCCATCTGGATCATTCATCCCCCCTTAGGAAGAAATAGTCCCCATTGTTTCAAGTTCCCTTGGGAGACGGGGATACTTTTGCTAAATATGAATCTTGGTGTGTTGCTTGTCTTGTTGAAGAAGTTTTCATGCTTAGCTTGTTGAAGGTTGTCATGAACATGTTGTTAGAGGGATTGGATCTGTTCAACCAATCTAGCTGCATGATCTACCTTAGTGTGGGAGGACTATGTCGGTGAAGATGTAGCATGAAGAGTATGAAGGGTTATGGTATAACCTTGCTTGACTAGGTAGTGTGGAGGCACCCCCATAGGTGCAACAAGAACATCTTGGTACTCTTCTACAATCTTTTCGATCTCCTTGTTGGTTGTGGAGCCTGATTATCTTCCTGATTCATAGGTCCTTGCTTTCAGCCGTGTTTATACCCCATGAAGTATTTACACCCCAGAAGTATGTACACTCTTCCACACGGGGGAGTGCAGAGTGGGGATACCCCCTCTGCGGGGTCCGGGGGGGCAATCTCCCCAGCTGGGGGAAAGCGGGGGTTCGAGGGTGAAGCCCCTGAAGGAAAATTTGCCTTGTAAATGTATATTGTAATTTCATTGTAAATATGGACCGTTCATTATAAGGTCACAGATCTAACGGTAGAGATTATGTTAGGGTTTTTTGCCCTAGAAGGCAACCCTCTTTTATGAGGGAAATGTATTGTGGCTATGGTTGATGGTGAATATTGTATTCTGAGATAGGAGACTGTGAGATAAAGAAGAGGAAGTTACAACATGTTTGTTGTAGGTTGTATCCCTTCATAAAGGAAGGACCTAGCAATTTCTCTGGTGGACGTAGCCCACATTGGGTGAACCCGTAAATCTATGTCTCTATTGTATTGTGTATCTTCTATGTTTTGTTTCCGCATTTGTTTTATTTTATTGCTCCACGGTCCTGTTTTTCTAACACTCCTTCTGCTGGATAGAAAGGTCTTGGGATGAGGTTGCAGTGTCCTTCTGTTCACCTTCTGATCAGATTGTGAAGAGGCTAAACTTTAAAATATGAGAGATTACTTTGTGGCATTTTTTTGGTGGGACAATAGTCTGAACTACCTCTGGTATCCTATATAGTTGACCCCCTAGAGTAACAATGATGCTATGGTGTCGAGACTCATAAACAATATGACGCCTCCACATATATGGGTGGCCTAATATAACATCATAGACTTCTAGTGGGGAAACATCACACAATACCTCATCCTTGAAGGGATTGATGTCGTAGGATAGGTGACATTGTTGGTTGACACAAAGATCTTCTATTTCAAAATTCTTGGGCATGGAGTGGAGAATTTTGAAATCCTTACTCCAAAACCTAGGTATCTTTTTATCTAGTGATTTCCTTGCTATAAATAAAATTAGAAGCTCACAAAAAAAAATTACACTATTGGAATATTCAACTCGAATAAAGATAGCAGAAGCAATACTAGAAACCAAAAATATCATGCACAATACACAAAGATATTATTCCCATCAAATAAGCTTATCATTCAAATAACTTCAAATATTACAAGGGCTCCCTTACTAGGAAAATGGCCCAATTTGAAAAGAGATAAAGTACATAAAAAACTAACTAGATGATTTGCTTCCACTATTGTTGTACGATCTTGTATAGCTACAATACGACTTTGACGTTGATACTCACACTGTTCCATGCGGCCTGTAATAGAATACATGTGTTATATGCATGACCTATACACTGAAACTCGCATTGACTACGTGACCTATGTCAAAATACCTTCACTATCCATGGTGGTTGATCCTTCTACTACACACTTTTCCTCTCTCCCCCTTTGGCCTAGATATCTAGATGGAATTTCTTCTCCACCTTTTCAAGATCTCCTTGAATCATAGTCCTTCATGATCCAACTCTCTTTGTGTCAAATCAATCTCTCTCAATCAATTTTACAAGTGTCTTCTCCTTCAACCTAGCCTTACTTTTATAAGATTGAGTTATGACCTAACACTAATCTCCAAAGTGATTGATGGTTGATATTGTTTCTCACCTCACTTGAGATCAAAAATATTATTTAATTCACTAATGCTAATTAAAGCATTTCTTTAAATAAAACTCAAATTACTAATAAAATCACTTTACTTTAATAATTCCTTTAATCAAAGTAAAGTATCAAAGTAGAAGGCTTCAGACGATTACAACATGTCTAGACACGTAGACTTGTGCAAAAATAGTTGTCTAATGATACCAACATCAACACTCCCTCTTATCAAGGAAGGTATCTATTGAAGAGCCACTTAGAACTAGTTCTCCCTCCGACCCTAACACAATGTTGAACACATCATCCTACTCACTGGCATCCCTCCAACCCTTCTAGTTAGTTTCTCCCTGAACACTAGAAGTCTCGAAATAGATGATGCTACATATCAATTCCATGAAGTTTGGAAACTTCATCGAAGGCATGCTCTCCCTCAATGTACTCCTAGGAGCCTCCTGATCCTGAGCATCCATCAATGTCATCTCATACCAACTTGGTCTCTTGACAGAATTGGAAGGGGCTAACTCCCTCTTCCCATCTAAAGGTTGACTCCCCACACTAGAAGTCTATGAACTTTGATCACCCTTCAGAGCCTCCTGCTCCTCGTCCTCTATCATTGACATCGATCCATAATCCAAGATCCCCTTGGATCCTCCTACATGATTTCCCTGCAACCTATATAACATGTCCTCTCTGACGACAATGCTCACTTTTGTGTCAAGGCTATCTCCCTTTGAACATATGAGTACTTTCCCTCTCTAAAAAGTAACAACAAAACCTTTGTCCTCCAAAAATGAAACTAAGAGAAAGTTTTTCTTCATCTTCGGTACATAAAAAACATCTCGAGCTTCCAAAAAACCACCTAGTTCAAGCTAGAACATGAAAGTTCCCTTCCCCTTCATTTCATACTCAACATCATCACCAAGCGCCAAATGGGTCCCTGAGTCCTCTTTTAGACTGTTGAATAGCTCTTGTGCTTCTAGCTTTATTTTATTTTATTAGATAAAATCTAGGCTCCCATCTCGGGATAATGGTCCACCTGAGGAATAATACAATGCAAAAAATATTCTATCCTATCACACCTTAAGACCAGTCCTTCGATATTGTTGGTTGTTATCTCCCTTGCTTCCCCTTTACTCCTTTCCTTGGACCATGCCCCTACACACTTGGATGAAATTTCCTCCTCACCCAATCAATGAGATCTCCTCACTATGTTTTTGTTTTCTATCCACTAAGAACCATCCAACTCCTACAACCTAGAACCTCTATTGTTGTTGTATGACCTTGTACATGCAATTTCTCTGCTTCCTAGATATGTCCTTGCTACCAAATATGTTTATTGCTCATGGTGTTGCTCCTATGGATTTAACAATTCAGATCTGCCTAGATCTATCCTTGTTACCATATATGTATATTTCTACCCTACCAACTTCTCTTCTCCTTTGGACTAAATAGATCTTTAGGTGAAATTCCTTCTTCACCACATGCTAAGATCTCCTTGAGAAATTTTTTTTCTCTACTCTATCTGCGAGTCACTAACTCCAATAGATTTTTCATCCTTTGATCTCTGGATGAAGGTTCTTCTTCACCCATCCGAGATCCCATTGAGTCATTGTCATTCATGGCTCAAGCACTTGAGAAAAATTCTTTCTTTGCTCCTAAGTGGATGACTCGGGCACATGAGTGAAAGTCCTTTGCTCCTATGTTCTCTCTCATGGCTTAGATATCTATATCAAACTCCTTCTCCACCTATTTGATATCTCTTGTTGGTTTCCCAACCTCCTAACATTTCTCAACAAGCCACCCAATAGAAATTTTATGTTTCCTGGGATCTGTTGCCCGCTGCTCAGACCTGTTGATCTACCATGGTTGTTGAAATTTCCCTTGTACTCACTTATACTGCCTATTCCCACGTTATTCTATGCTAACTATGTGACCTATATATTGATACTCGTATTGTTATGCACAACTTGTATGTTGATACTCATGTTGTTTCACATGACTTGTAACATAATACCTGCACTATCTATGCGACCTGTACCAAAATACATGTGTTGTCATCGATGACCGAATCTGACTGCAATACGATTGTTTCCCTAAAATATGTCCTTCAATTTCTTCCTGCTAGTTTATAGATCTGATAATATATGTTGCAAAAGATAGTGGATTTGTGCTTGTTCCTTCAAACACCCACCACGACACTCCTGATCCAATAGATATGATGTTGTAACCCTAGATATGAACTAGATATATCTCTTGGTTACTCGGATCTAATAGATTTGTCATTGTGCAACTTGATATTGGATCCCTCTCGAAGTGACTACTCTGATACCATGTTGAAATCTTTACTCTAGCACCTAGGTATCTTGTTATCTAATGATTTCCTTGTTGTAAATCAAATTAGTATCTCACAAAACAAAAACACACTGCTAGAATATTCAACCCAAATAAAGATAGTGGAAGAAATACTAGAAACCAAAAATCTCATGCACAATACACAAATATATTCTTCCCATCAACTAAGCTTATCATTCAAATAACTTCAAAGTTTACAAGGGATCCCTTATTGGGAAAATGGCCCAATTAGAAAAGAGACAAAGTACATCAAAACCTCACTAGTTGATCTGCTACCAAACCTATTGTATGATCCTATATGGAAACAACATGACTGTTACACTAATACCCACGTTGTTCCACGAGGTCTACATGACTTGTACACTAAAACTCGTGTTGTTTTGCACGACCTGTACTAGAATACCTGCGCTATTCCTGGCGGTCAATCCTTCTGCTACACACTTTCTCTCTCTCTTCCTTTGGCCTATATCTCCATATGGAATTCCTTCTCCACCTATCCAAGATCTCCTTGAATCATAATCCTTCATGATCCAATCCTCTTGAGCAAAAGTCTTTATTTGCTCTCTCAAGTGTAAGAAAAAGTCCTTCTTTGCTTCTACACTCACGAATGACTCCACACTAGCAAAAGTCCTTATTTGCTATCTCTGTGGGAAAATTATAGCCTCACTCACCCTTTCCATTCTTTTATAAGATTGAGTTATGACCTAACCTTAATCTCCAAAGGTGATTGACGATTGAGAATACTTCTCACCTCACTTGAGATCAACAACTATAATTTAAATCACTAATGCTAATTAAATCATTTATTTAAATAAAACTCAACTTACTAATAAAATCACTTTACTTTAATAATTATTTTAATTAAATTAAAGTCTCAAGATAGAAGTCTTTGGATGACTTCCACACATCTAGACAGACAGACCTGTGCGGAAATATCTGTATGATGCTACCAACATCAACAGAGAACCCTGAAGTTTGTGAGGTCATGTTGACGAAAGGTCCACGTGGGGATGATGTGGAATCCATATAATTGATTACATGGTGAAGATCAAGTGGTATAGGTCATTAACGATGCCACAGTGGCAGGCCGTGGGGATTGATATGAATGGTGGAATGGTGGAGCGGAACTATAAGTTCTAAGGTGAAAAGGGCTAAGTGTTGAGAGTCATTCTTGAACATTCGTTGGGACGTCGATATTAAATCTTGACAATCCATAGGGAAATTGGTAATTGGAAAGATTCATAGGTACAACATAAGGTTGAGCTCAAAAGCGTGAGTCCGCAATCTTATTAGACTATGTGTTTCGGGAAAGACCATGAGGCTTGGTAGTGTGACACCCCAAAGAAATAAGCTCACAGGCACAAACTTGAAAGAATGAGATCCATTGATTATTGGTTGATCTCGATCGTTAGGCCTGTCGAGGTCTAGTAATATACGTTAACCATCACACATTTTAAGGACCCACACATATCTAGACCATCAATGGATGTTGTTCTCAATCGTCAAATATCGTAGGAAATAGTTTTCGGGGAGACTCATTTGGGATGAATTGTGGTAACTTGTCATCCTAAAGAGGAGAGCCCATGATCCTATGGCTAAGTGATAGGTGGTATCCTATCATTTGAGTTCGGGTTCGGGTCTAGTAAAACTCATTAATCATCGCGCAGTTTAAGGATTCACATAGATCTTGGCCACTAATTGACATGAACATCCATCATCCAATCCATCAGATGAGCTTGTTTCCTTGCAAGGGCTAGGTGAAAAATATGTCATGTTAGATTTCTAAGTCAACATGCCATGTCAGAAGACATGTTAGTGAGGGAAGAAAAGTCAAAGATTGACACACAACATTCGAGTACAGGTCAGACCTGTAGTTTTCATTGGAAAAGGTCAAGGGGGATCAATCAAATGCCAAGATTAGATCTTGAACATCCATCAGGAATCAAGATTTGATCCTAACCATATGTTGGATATTGGTGGTTGGAAATGTTTTTGCAGAAGAAAACCTGAAGGAACGAACTCGATAGCTTTGCGGGTTTCAGGTTTCGAGGAGAACCGTGAAATGGGTTAGGTTGGCTTTCTGATGGGCAAAGCCTGAACATGAACATTCAATAGTGTTGCAGATTGGGAATTTCGGGAGGAATGGTGAATAGAGAAATTCAACATCCTGATTAGGTTTTCTCGAAATAATTATTCCAATAGTGTTGTGGGGCGTGGACTGTGGGAGAACCGCTCGACCGGATATTAAGACATCCTGCAAAAGATTTCTTGAAAGGAGAGTTATTGATATTTTTGTAGGATTTGAAATCCCAAAGGCATGTGCCTAGACGTGAGGAGAAATACACATGGATAGGGTGATATCACCTGTGAAGAATTCCTTAGGACCTTTAGGAGGCCATGAATTTATAACCAGAGCTTGGATTTGAGTGTGGTTATCGTCATTGGAAATCTATTGAAGAGGATAATTGATCTGTAAGATTAGAATTGGAGTTAGAGTAATGGTTAAGAAGATAAATTTGGTACACCCCACAAGCCTAAGGAATGTTTAAGGGGCCGAGTGTGTTACAAGGAGGGATGACTATGAGGGATCTAGACAATCACAGAGTGTTATCATACATCATCATAATCATCATTCACTAGGGAATTCGACTAGAAGAGCATGTGCACATTCAATATAAGAGAGCATCCCAAGTGTGTCCCATGTCCGAAGACAAAGAATGAGGTATGAGGTAGATAATTTGCAAGGAGATATTAGGAATATTAAGCCTCCTACTTTTGATGGCGATCACATGAAAGATGAAGATGTAGAAGCATGATTGTTGAGAATGAGAAAATATTTCCAATTGCATAAGTATTCATCAAATATAGAAGCCAAAATTGCAACCTACCATCTTCAAGGAAAATAATTTATGTGGTGGGTCAAGTCAAGTAGGTTAAGCATATTGATGAAAAGAGAATTCCCCAAAAGTAATTCAAGAGATATTTCCAGCAGTAGTACTTGTTAGAGAATTGTTATGGAGAGATGATGAAAGAGTTATTTGAACTCAATCTTGGAATCATGACAATGGATGAGTATGAGAGGAGGTTCCTTGAATTGTTGAGGTATGTTGGCTTCATAAAATATGACAAGGTTAAAATCCAAATATTTATGAGTGGTCTAACTTCTTCCTATAGTGATCAAATACATTATGATGGACCCAGGACATTGGAAGAGATCATAAGGAAAGAAAAGTAACTTTATGAGCATAATAGAGGAAGACCATATTTCCAAAAGTCTTGGGATGACAAAAAGAAAGAAAATATGGAGAAAAGAAAGAAAGGTTTTAAGCCACCATTTTACATAAACATCTCTCAAGCATATCAACAAGAAAAATCAGCACAAAATGAGCCCAAGACGACAAATTCATTTGGGAAAATGCCAAGACAGTAGCCCATAAAATGTTGGGGATGCAAGGGAGACCACTTGTATATGTATTTCCCTCACAAAGGAGAAAATATGAGGACTGTTCACAATATTTAGGAGGTTGATACAATTGAGGACATAGGAAAAATCATGCCAATGATTTATGCATCCTTGGATAAAAATCAAGCAATGTATCAATCTCCCATGATTGAAGTAGAAGGTAAGATTGATAATCATCCCATAGCCATTTTAATTGATTCTAGAGCTAGCCATAGTTACATAAATCATAATCTTGTTGAAATATTTCATTTGCAAAGAAGAAAACATGAGAAATATCGATTAGTTTAGCTAGCCAAGAGAGCTAAGAGAAGGATTATTGAGTTGGTTAAGGATTGTCCAATGGACATGAATGGAATCGATGCAAAGGTAGATTTGAACATCATATATTTGAGTTCATATGATTGTTTGATTAATATGGATTGGTTGGACAAACACCATGTTGTTCTAGACTATTACAACAAGGCATTCACTTGTCTTGATGAGGAAGGGAAGTACAGGCACAACCCAAGAAATTTCAAGGAATTCCAATGCCTATATCTATTGTAGAAATTTCATCCATGAAGTTGAAGAAGAGTTTCAGGAAAGGATGCCATATTTATGCAGCCCACATGGAAGAGGAAGCCAAAGATAAAATGCCAAGTTTTGAAGATCATCTAGTCTTGAAATATTTTGAGGATGTATTTGGGGATATTCCAGGGTTAGCACCAAAGAGAGACATTGATTTCTACATTGATTTGGTGCTAGGAGTTTCACCAATGCCCAAGAATCCTTATAGGATGGGCACACCAGAGTTGCAGGAATTGCAAATGAAGGTTGAAGAACTTTTGAAGAATGAATATATACTCCCAAGTGTGTCACTTTGGGGTGCCCCAATTCTCTTTGTGAAAAAGAAAGATGGGACCTTAAGGTTGTGCATTGATTTCAGACAATTGAATAAGGTTACCATAAAGAACAAATACCCTTTGCCAAGGATTGATGATCTATTTGATTAGCTGAAAAAGTTCAAGAATATTTTCCAAGATTGAATTGAGGTGAAGCTATCATCAATAAGAATAAAAGAAGAAGATACCAACAAGACAACATTCACGACAAGATATGGACATTATGAGTTTGTGGTGGTGCCATTTAGGCTATCAAATGCACTAGCTATCTTCACGTGTCAGATGAATGTAGTGTTCAGAGAATACTTGGACAAGTTTGCAATTGTGTTCTTGGATGGTATTCTCATCTACTCAAAGACGAAGGAGGAACATGAGCAACATTTAAGGATGGTGCTACAAGCATTGAGAGAGCATCAATTGTATGCCAAGTTAAGTAAGTGCATCTTATACCAAAGGCATATTCATTAATTGAGCCATATTATTTCAGAGGAGGGGATAGCAGTTGATCCTGAGAATATAAAATTCATTAGAGGATGTCCAACACCAAATAATTTTACTGAGGTTAGATCATTCATGGGACTTGGAGGTTATTATGGAAGATTCATTAAAGGTTTTCCAAATATGCAAACCCAAGTACTTCTTTGCAAAAGAAGGGTGTAAAATTCGAATGGACTTATGAATGTGAAGAAAACTTTCAACAACTGGAGAATATTTTGACAAGTGCACCAATCTTTAAGATTGCATATCTAGATCGAGATTTTGTTGTGTTCACTGATGCATGCAAGGGAGGGCTTGGTGGAGTCCTTATACAAAATGGGTATGTGGTATATTATGGGTCAAGGGAGTTGAAAGAACATGAGAGGAACTATGCCACACATGAATTAGAGCTGAAAACCATAGTCCATGCCTTAAATATGTGGAGGCATTACCTCATGGGAAAAATATTTGATTTGAAAACGTAACATAGTGATCTGAAATATTTATTTGGACAACCAACCATGAATACCAGACAAGTTAGATGGTTGGAATTCCTCATTGAATATGACTTTGATATAAAACATATTAAAGGAAAGGAAAATAAAGTGGTTGATGCACTCAGTAGGAGAGTGCATGAGATGCATGCTATAACAATTAACATCTACAAGTTTGATTTAAAAGATAGGAGATTATAGGTTTCAAATTCATATCGACACTATTTGCAAATAAAAGAAGCATTACACAAGGTCATTTTTAGTGGAAGTTTAAGGATTTTGAGTTGAAAGAAGATGGAGTCGTCATGTACAAGGGCATAGTATATGTGTCAAACTACAGAGGGATGGAAAATATAATGCTGAGAGAAATGCACAATGTGCCATATGTTGGGAACCGAGATATCAAAAATAAATTGCAGTTGTAATAAGCCAATACTTTTCTTCAAGAATGAAGAAAGAGGTGGTTGATTACATATCCAGATGCCTAAAATGTCAAAAGGAAAAGATTGAGCATAGACATCCACCTGGACTGCTACAACCATTGCTCATTCCTGAGTGGAAATGGGAAGTTGTTATAATTGATTTTATTATTAAGCTACTCAGAACAATGAAGGAGCACGATTCCATCATGGTAGTGGTGGATAAATTAACTAAGGTTGAACATTTTATTCTGGTTAAGACAACTCACAAGGAAACCAACACTACAAAAATATACATGAAGGAAATTTCCAGGCTACATGGATTTCCCAAGGCAATTGTTTCTGACAGAGATCCTAGGTTCACATCAAATTTCTGAAAGGGGTTGTTTAAAGGATTTGGGAAAAATTTAAATTTTAGTACATCATATCACCTAGAGTCAAATGTAAAAACAGAGAGGACTAACAAGATAATTGAGGATATGAGAAGAATGTATGTAATGGACCAACCATCCAAGTGGGAAGACTATCTTCACTTGGTTTAATTTTCTTACAATAATGGGTACCAAGCATCATTGAAGATGAGCTTGTTTAAGGCCTTGTATGGAAGAAAATGCAACACGCCAATGAGCTAGGATAACCTAGTAAACAAAGAAGTTATTGGGATAGAATTGCTAAGGGAAATGGAAGAGAAGATGGTAAAGATCAGGGAGAATTTAAAGGTTGCATAGGACATGAAAAAGAGCTATGCAGATAAAAACAAGACATACATGGAATTCAAAGTGGACGAGCATGTGTTTTAAAAGTAAAAGCTAAAAGAAGCTCATTAAGATTAGGAATTTTCCCAAAGTTGGTAGCGAGACACTATGGGCCATTTGAATTCTTAGAGAAGATAGGCCCAGTTGCATCCATTATCATTCATAATGCGTTTAATGTGTCTTTATTGAAGAAATACACGCTTGATCCTAACCACGTAATTGATTGGATCGTGGTCCAGATGGAACACAAAGGGAACTTTCAACTAGAACCAATGCACATCCTGGACTGGAAATTCAAAGTGCTCAGGAAAAAATATATCGGCTTGGTAAAGGTTCAATGGACCTACTATGGTCTCTAAGACACTACGTGAGAGCTTGAGGAGACCATGTGGGTGGAGTACTCACAAATTGTTGCAAATTTTGAAGAAAATTGAAAGTGCATTTATAAGTGTGCAAGGCTCCATTTTGGCAGCTGGAGTTCCTAGAACCACATCTCAAAAATTCACGTCCAACCTGCATTAGAGCCCTAGAAGGGGAGTGTTGTAGCCTGGGGAACTACGATGCAAAAAAGGGGGTAGACTTTCTTGGGTTGTGCAGGTTGAGGGGAACAAGAGATTTATGGTTGGAATTGTTTTCGGAGTTGTGAACTTGAAAAAATATTAAGTATTATGATATAATTTTCTTATACATGTATACCAATATGGTGTTGTTCACCAAGGACGATGTAATTTGTATGAGGAAGATAATGCAACATCCTCATTTTTAATCCTCGAATTAGCAATATGTAATGTAAATATTATGTATGTTCATGGGCCTGAATGTGTAGTATGTAAACATTTTATATCATGATAGTAAAATAAAACGAGATGCCTACTACAGATGGACATGGACGGAGTCACGGGGGTTGATTTTTTCATAAGAGAGGAGGAGTCTAAGGGGGGTTTTTATTCATGTGCCTTAAAATCCCAAAAACTATTCCTAAAATTATTTTTTTGAGTGAACCTTCTAATTTTTTTCCTTTGAGTGTATGAAATCTCAATCATTGAATACATGTAAGAGGGTGGGTGTGAGGAGTCACATCCCATAGTTACTAGGAGCATGGGATTGAAGTAAAATCAACATTAGGGAGAGTGATATTCAACTGGCTTGAGGGAAAAGGAAATTCATATGGGAAAAGAGGGTAGTTTGTTTCAAACAGATTTTGGAGATAAAAAGAGGGAGTTGAGTGCTAGAATGGGAAGATAACCATAGTGAGTTTTGTGGGCAGATTGTGGGAGGTGTGAAATGCATGACGAAGCAGGTTGTTAAGCCTGTAGAGTGAGTTTTTTTGTGTAGAGCAAACAATTTTCCGCTGAGAGTTTCCACATGCAGTTGTAATTCCATGGAGTTCCCAACAAGAGAGATTCCTAGCCAATCTGTGTTGTAACCCCAAAGGGAATAGGGATATCCTGAGGAACTACATAGCAGAGAAGGGGATCCCATTCCTTGGGTTGTGCAGGTTGTGGGGAAGAGAGCTAGTGGATTGGGATGGTTGTAGGAAGCTAGATTATTGTAAGTGGACAATAGACAACCTTTCTTGTGGATTCCTAGCCCCATCTTAGGGGTGATTTGTTGTTGAGATTTGGATCAACAATTCTATGGTTGGGTGGAATGTCCATCCTCTGCAACTGGTTGAACATTTGATTTAAAATATGAGTGTTTTATCTATGTTCAATGTTTTATTTATGGGTTTATATTGTTGTGCATAAACTATGTGTTTTTGAGAAAATACATGTTGTTATGAGTATGTTTAATTAGTTTCATTCATATTTATATAATTTTTGTTTAGCATGTTTTTAATTTAATTGTATAAGAAAAATAAAATTTTAAATTGTTGGGTTTAGTAGTGGGGGACGTTACAAAGTGGTATCATATTTTTAGTTGGTCATTATTAGCTGTGGCATGACCCATCTTGGGGGTTGGGTGTGTTACAGCCACAATGTTGAAGGAATTTAGATTCTTTGTCACCAAGTATCCGTCATTCATCTTCACAAGGTACATATTCTTCTGAAGGAAAAGTTTGTTTACCAGGGACTTAGACTAATACAAATCCCCTAACTTATCCCATAACACCTTGGTTGTAGATTCTCCAAACACATTCAGTGACATTGAATCTAAAAGACACAACTGGATTGTGTTATTTTCCTTCATATCCAAATTTATATAGTCTTTTGTCGACATACATGTAGGTGTAGTACCAAGATCCACAATGACACATTGTTCTTTATCTACCAAAAGATCATCTATCTTCAACTTCCAAAGCTCAATGCTTTTCCCATAAAATTTATTGATCTCAATTTTAGAATTGCTTGCCATTTTCTTTCACTACAAGAATCACCATTGCAAAGCTCCCACTGAAACCAAGTTTATCACAAATCCCAGATAATTGAACCCTTAGCAACAAAGGCATCCCCTGAAGCCAATAACCTAGCTCTGATACCAAATGTACGTTTTAAACCTTTATAATATAGCAATGCACAAAAATATTCTTTAGAAAACAAAAAGAAAACAATAACATTCATGCATATTGTTAAAAAATTTACCCTAGAAACTATTAACAGGGGAAACCAACAAAAATGTTTAGATTCACACCTCTAACTCTCATTGTATTAACTTCACCATTTACAAAAACAATATATATGATTCCATGGAATCCAAAACCTTAATCCATTAACTTGGATTATATTACAACCTTTATTCATTAACTGGAATTAGAAAACCATGGGCCGGAAAACTATGTGCCAAAACTACCCAAAACATACCAAAAAATTTCCCAAAAGAAATTGGGGGCTCCCTCCCCTACTACGCTTGGCGCATACACATCATGCACAGGGATAACCATGCAAAGAATATAACACGTGCCCAACAAAAATCCTAATCTAAACACCAAAGTCGAATTAGTGGAAAAAGGTGGGACTCCTTAGGTTGGACAATGGAGCCAAACATCTGGCTCATGGCTAATGGAAACACACGATCTACCAACACATGGTTCCCATCATATTAAATAAGGGGAAATAGATGGATCTTGATCAATTTTGCTTCCAACAAATTTCCAAAGGGAAAATCATTTAGGCCTCTTGGACAACATGCGAAGCATAAGAGGGAGAAAACAATTCTAGAAGAAAATCCAATGAGGGTTTACTTCCAAAGCAGATAATTGACTAATGGTCAACTTCCAAAGAAGAGAAGTGACTAAGGGTAAACTTTTAGAGGAAGAAATCCATCAAGAGTTGACTTCTAAAGGAGAAGAAAAGGTTGAATAAAGAGAGGAATCTTTGTCATCATTTAGCAAAGGAGAGTAGAACAAAATTGTTGTTGTTGAAGTAGAATTCTTTGACATCTAGCATAATTGTAAAGAAAATCGATTTGGCCCGACAATGTTTTTGGGCATGATAAGAGAATAGAACCTAATCATTTAGTAGAGTAGAGATTATTCCCCACTGGGAATATAATTTGATTTCACTACTGGGGAAGAGAAATAATCCTTCCATCATTTTGACAATTAGAACAAACTTTAACTGGCCCCTTATAATTTTCTAGTCAACAAGAAAATATAACTCACCATAGAGAGAGCATACTAGGTTCATTGGGCACTAAGGGATAGTCTAGGGATTACCCATTTAGCCATGGATAGAAGAAGGAACCAAACTTCCAATGGAGAAAGGAAATCAAATTCTATGTACAAATAGGGATACACTATTTCAAAATCGAGCAGACATTTCCAGAGCTAAGAATCCTCCTCCCAGAAAAGAGTACAAGGCATCATTGTTTAACTTGGTTCAAAATCCCCAAGAGGATAAGAATTTAAGGAACACACCAACCCACAACATTATATAAGGTTTGGAATAAGGGTGTAAAGATTCAAACAAGAATACATAAGAAGTATTCATGACTGCATTCTCTTGAAGTCCATTGCATAGAAGTGATGCTCGCCAAGAACCCTCTTTAGCAAGTGTCAAGCATCAAACAAAAATACAAAAGAATTTCCTCTCGTATCTTTTGAGTCATTGGCACAAGAGGAAAGATCGTAAGAGCCCTTCATAATTTGTTTTCCAAGAATTCATTAAAGAATAGAGCAAAGCCTCCTATTTTATTGTTGAAGATTTTCCATAGGTTTCTCTAGGAAAAAAATCATTGTGTTGAATGTGCCTGGTAATTTCCTTGTTATGATACAATATGAATTTATAATTTCCTTGCATTTTAAATGGTAATAATAAACAAATAGAGAACCACTCTCTTTTAATTAAACCAATAATAACTATAGAAATAATCGAACAAAATTGCATTTAGAACAAAGAAGTGAAACTCGTTGTACGCTAGAGTGAAAATTAATCAACATTGAATATGTTATGACAAAATTTTCCTTGGGATGCCCAAGGAAGTTTAAAGATCATCCCTTCATATTTTCTCTTGTATGCAAATAAATATTTTTAGAAGGGACTTCTATGTCGATGGATTCCTATGGTAGTTTTGTGTCTAAAATGAGCATATTTTCTTCAGTAAGCAGGATCACCTCAATTCATTCAATGTTTTTTGCTTGTGCCTTAAAGAAATTATCAATGTCATAATCATTTCCTCCTTAGTAGACACGAGATTTGGCATTAGGTTTGGAAAACCAATGACTAAATGAATTATGTCACTAGGTTTTGTATCTAAATCATTATGGCAGTAACATTTGTCTTAGTTGAATTGTATTATGTATTTGTCATCCCATCGAGTTGATAGCTATTATGTTGCATAAGATGGTGTCAAGTATTAATAACTCAATAGAGGCATTTGAATTTGTGCTTATGCTAGGAATGATGACTAAGTTGGGGATGGGGGCAACATCACAATCATGGTTATTTGAGCAAGAAGTGTTTATTGTGCTAATTGTACTATCATAGTTTGTAGAACCACACTTTTGAGGGTTTGAAATGCCTTGTAGAGTAGTTGTACATTCAATGGATGAAATAATCATTAGATGCCTTTGATCTTTGATGTATTTTTTTAATGTAGCTCTAAGTTAGATGCAAAGGAAGAATACAAATACTTGATGTCTAAAATGATTTCATTTTGTTAGTGGCCTTGCTTGCATTGTGGACCATATACCTCCTTATCCTTCTTTGACGATGACTACAAAATCTAACTTTTGAGATCTATAATGTATTGCATCATTGCTAAACCACATATGGAAATTGAGGGATCCATGTTTACAGTGAAATTCATTAACTAATTAGAAAGTTGCATCGACAACTCTTTGTATATTTTTTTGCTTTTCATTGATCACTTGCATTAAAACTAAGTGTAAAGTATCTTATACTAACCATCCAACTTTTTTTATTCTATAATAATGACATACATTTGTCATAAGCTTCATGAAATCTATGATCAAAATCTTATATAAATTCACCTAGTAAACATCGAAGCTTCATTAACTTATGTATTCCAAATGTTGATGTATTCTATGATCAAAATCTTATATAAATTCACATAGTAAACATCAAAGCTTCTTTAACTTATGTATTATGTATTCCAAATGTTAATGTTATATATCAGCATAAGTTCATCCGATTATAACATCAACACAAATCCATTCCATTTATAATGTGTTTATATAAAAACTACACTAACACTTTAACACACAGAATTGTACTAAAAGTGACGATCTTTTGCATTTCCCCACTCATTTACAATTGTTGGAAAACTGACTTAAAAGCCAAAAAAAAAAAAAAACATGTTAAGAACCATCAATTTTTCCATCATACTTTGGAACTTTAGAACTAGAATATGGTATGAACTAAACTGGCTTAAAAGCCAAAAACATGTTAAGAACCATCAGTTTTTCCATCCTTTGGAACTAGAATATGATATGAGCTATTCATGATTACTAAGACAAGTGGGAAAATGTTGAGAGTTATGTTACTAAGACAAGTGGGAAAATGTTGAGAGTTATTTTTCAGTTTTTCCATCATACTTTGGAACTTTAGAACTAGAATATGATATGAGCTATTCATGATTAGTAAGACAAGTGGAAAAATGTTGAGAGTTATTTTTTTGGACAATGGTTAGGCCAAAGTATTCGGTGCACTTTTTTTTTTTTCTTACCACAAATTCTATGGAAACTTTTTATGTTTTCTTTAGACTACGACACTTTGAGCCAGGTTTGCACAAATTCTATGGAAACTTTTTATGTTTTCTTTAAACTACAACACTTTGAGCCAGGTTTGTGGTATTTATAGTTAACATAACTTTACTCTGTGATTTAGGGTTTGGAGTTTGGAAGCTTAGGAGATACATACCAAAATCAAATTTCCACTTCTTTTTAAAGTCAATGTGTCAAGTCCATATACAAACGTGGACTTGATTTTGTGGTAAGTGCAAGCAAACTTAATGGCTTTCATTACTTTTCTAACTAACATAACTTAAGTGAATTGACGCCACCTAGACTTGAAAGCGCTGGGATATGTAGACGCTTGCTGAGTGACCAGCTGGATTCTCACAGGGTTGGAAAGTACAAAATGAAAATTGTTTGGCGCCGCCCAGACTTGAACTGGAGAACTTCAGCTGGATTCTCACAGGGTTGGAAAGTACAAAATGAAAATTGTTTGGCGCCGCCCAGACTTGAACTGGAGAACTTTAGTATGTTAAACTGGCGTGATAATCAACTACATCACGGCACCCACATTATTTTTCTCTCTGGGTTATAAGAATTGAAGAAATGGTGTATAAATAAAATGAAATACTTGAAGAGGACAAAATGAAAAGAGATTGGCGCCGCCCAGACTTGAACTGGAGACCTTCAGTGTGTTAGACTGACGTGATAACCAACTACACCACGGCACCCATATTATTTGTCTATCAGGGTTATAAGAATTGTAGCATTGGTGTATAGTCTAATCCTTCAATACTCAATACTTGAAGGAAAGGACAAAATGAAAAAAGATTGGCGCCGCCCAGACTTAAATTGGAGTATAATCAAATCAAATTGGAGGGTTATAAAAATTGAAGCAATGGAGTATAATCAAATCTTCATCATACTGCTACAGGTAAAGGGCCCCAACAACTCAATTAAACAATATTTAACATCATATTCAAAATAGGACTGGCCTATGCAGGTCTCGAACCTGCGACCTTCGCGTTATTAGCACGACGCTCTAACCAACTGAGCTAATAGGCCATCACCTGCGACCTTGTCTTACTTATGTTTATTTGTTCTCTACAGTGTTTATATGTATTTAAAGTTATGTATAGGCTGTGTTTGTGTAACAGGAAAAAAGTTTTTCGCTTTATTTTAAAATAATGTGTTTTTTGAAAATTTATTAGACTCTTTGTCTCATTTTATAGATGGTATTTAGGGTGTCATGTTACTTACAAAATAAAATGTACACAACCATTAAAATTAAACTCAATAAATTTACATACATTTTCTTATTTTCCTATTATAAAAATATTAATTAAAAAGTTATGATTTGAGGAATTTACTTTATCAATAATCCTTTACATGTTGTAATTGCCTATTATGCTACTCTCAACACACTCAAACATCCGTGATTCAAATTCAAAGAATGCCACACTTCTTAAATTTTCAATTTGATATTCTTTGTCTACATATATTATTGAATTGCTTTGTTCTTTACCCTTTTTTCTATGAAATGATAGATGATATCCACGAAGAGTTTTGTGAATTTAAAAAAAGTTACAATAAATTGGTTTACAAAGAAAAAGAATATTAAACAACTTACGTAAATGTTGAAATTTCATGATTATATAATGTTAAAATAATTTTTTTATTGATATTTTTATATGTTTGTTTATATGGTATTTTCTTTTTCTAATGGTTATGTTGTATGAATAAATGTGTAAAACAGTATGTTGTATGAATAAATGTGTAAAACAGTAATCAAATATCGCTATATTGAAATGTTTAAAAATAATTTTTATCACTATAAAATCTCCTCTTATATACATATTCTCATTATCTTTCACATTTCAAATTTTTCATAAATAAAATATTTTGTGTGTAAAAAAAACTTTTATTTTCTAATTATGTGTTTTTGCATATAAAGTGTTTTATTCTATATTTATCTCTTGCTTTCTAATTTAGTGGCAAGTAGCCAACAATAACCATGGCATCAATATGAAGTTCTTATTTATTAATAATTTGCTACAAAATGAATTTTATCCAAGGAATCATTATTTCTCTCCCTGTAGTAAGTGACTTTATTTTAGTGGCTCTATCTCATCTTCAACATTATATATTTCTCTAGTTAAACCAAAGTAAGGAAATTCAAGTCACTAAACAATACATTTCAATATCAATTCAAATCACTCCACGACGAAGTTCGCTATGGCATAACACCATTGGAATTCTATGATGTCTTACCAAGAAAACCATTCATATGGGAATGCCATAGTATTTATGAGTTTCATTTGCAAAGTGTCATCTCAAACATCAACACCTAGTGTTATTAACATAGAAATTTTAGGGGTGAAATTTCGCACATGAACAAAATTAGTGGGTTCCAAATTTTTATTGGACATATTTTTTGTATTGTAGTGGTTTAGTATTATTCGCCCCCACTTTTTGTTTTTTTTAATATATAGAGAGGCTTAGCTCATGCAGATATATGAGGGAGAGGGGAAAAAATGGGTTTTTCCCCATGAAATTTGAGTTGCACCCTTCCAATTGCACCGATTTCTAGGTATGTAGATTTCTCCCTCTCCATTTGGTGTGAATCAAGCTTCTAGATCTCATTCACTTGAATTTCTAGAGTAGGGGTTAGAGGGGAATGATTCATCCCTACATTTTCCTGGTTATATTTATATTAAATGCAAGAGCCCTTCCAGAATGAGGTTTATATGCTTGTTTTTTAGGAGTGTCTTGAATGAGGTGTTGGAATCTATGTATTTGGATTGTAGCAAGGGAGTTGAGGAGGCTCAATGAATCCCCACGGATTGAATAGGTCATATGATATGTTCCCTATGGCCTTTCCTTAGTTTTCTATCATACTATTATCCTCAATTTCTAGGGATAACTAGGAGATCATGTCTCGAGGCCCACAGGTCCTAGACATGGAGTACCGAGATCAAGATTGACCTAAGCATGGCCTTGGAGGGCCCATCCTTCTTCTTCTTCGCCAGAATTGTCCTGTCAGCAGCAGCAACATCCATCACCATCAGCTTGGACTTGCATCAGAGAAGACTCTTGCTCCATGAGGTAATTGGTCCAGGTATCATGGTACGTGTCATGTTTGATCGTTATAAATTTCAGATATATGCATCAGGTTCCTTACATTTCTGACAACTGCTTGGATCTTACACTAACCCACTTGACCATTGTTGGGGGGATTAACGGGGTGCCCTAACAAGCTTGTATCCATGGGTTTTGGTTAGCCACTAGGGGGGATTTGAAGAGTCATCGTCCGCTCCCACCATATTGTCATTTTACATCTTATCTCCCATACATCCATCCCATTCCCCTAGTCCGGGCAGTAGGATGACCTATTTGAGGGGTTACACTTTGTCCTGTGGGAAGAAGGGGCTAAAGGCCCAGGAGGTAAAAGCAGCTGGTAAAAGGTAAAAGCCATATGAAATAAAACCTAGAGATGCCTCGCCTAGGGATCCCCGAGAAGGAAATAAAAGGCCCCTCGATAAGAAACAAAAGGGACCCAAAGAAAATAATAAAAAACAAGGCCTAGCCAAGAAGATGGGAGGTCTCATCACGAGCCGGCCCATTATGTTCATAGGTATCTAGCGGTATGACATTGCCATTATCTGGTCACCACGCCAGGGCAATGACCCTTGGTTGCATGGCCAAGGGAAAGGGGGTCTCATCACGAGCCAGCCTTATCATTTTTGTGAAAATACTCGTGGGTAACACTGTCAGCTCTGGTCACCACGCCAAGGCAGTGTTCTCTGGTCAAACCTTGAAACAAAAGAGAAAGAAAAGGTAATAAATAAAGAAAGAATAAAGGCAAATAAAGGGCTTGGAAAAAACTGCATCCATGACAGGTACAACTCGCCTCCTACAAAGGCACCCACGGACAATACCTACCCTTGGTCTTCACTGTGTCTGGACATCCTTAGACCATGCCATCTCATATTACATGGCTTGAATGATTTCTTTTGGGAACTTTCTTCTTCTTATGGGTGTTGGCCCAATAGGTTACTTTGTCTTTTCTTCAGCTTTGTATAATAGATCAGTGTAATATCTTTGAGCTATTAGAGTATATGCTAGGGGTCTTATGCATGTATTTGATTAAATTAATGATGAAATATGATTGACATTACTATGATCCCGAGGACTAATGAGCCCATGGAGGGCGAAGTTTTTGATGTGGAGGACCATGCCCGACGGACAGGTACCAGTGGACTGGTACACATGGGGAGATGATTGGCTCGGACCTCCATGTGGCTGAAGAGCCCATCAGGTGGTTGTTGGGATGGTAGGGACAAGACAGTGACGTGATAAGCCTTTGCACATGAAGAAAAGAAGGACTTTCCACCCATGACACTTCGGTAGAGCCCGACCTAGGGGGGATGGCCCACTTCAGATGGAACGTTTTCCTCTTGATGGACAGGATGTCACCTAGGAGAGATGGACGTTACCTTGAGCGTGTGGTAGTGTGATGAGGTTACTGGCACGTGTGGCAACTTGGAGGAGCCCTAAAAGGGCTAACATCTGACTTTTGGATGTTGGATATGCCCAAAAAGGGCCAACGTCTCCCTCAAAAGGGCTTGACGTCCCACCTTTTGCTCATTTTATGTCATTTATCTAGCAGTTAATGTAAAAACAACATAATTTGTGTAGTCAGCCTTGTTGGCTGTTTTAATGACCTATTTTGTAATTTAAAGGTCATGGATTGATATATATTGAGGACGTTTTTCCCTCATTTAACATAACACAACTCACTCTCTTGTGAGATCTCAATACTTGCGCCCTAGTTTCAGTATTTTTAGTGTTTTAAGTGAGGCGCTACTCTTGGAGGAGGATTTCTCTTGGCATTTATGGCATTTCTCTCATGGAAGGTTTACAACTAGGGTTTAGCATATGCTTTCTTCATGATATGTAAGTGTTTTTCCTGCAAAACTTCTTGATTGAATGGTTGTAGGTTAGTATTCTTGCATTTACTTATAAATTTGCTGATTTTAAAACTCTAGGTAGCAAGCACACAAGTAGGTCATTGTTATATGTCCCCATGCTGAGAAATAGTTTTCAGTCATTGAAAGAAGAAGATATAGCCTAGCCGTTGTTATACTTTTCATTCTTTTTTCTGAGCTAGCATTGAAGTTCTAAGTTGAAAAGAGGAGACGTCCTAGGCCTAGTTGGACTACACCTAGGGTTTCACCTTCTAGGGTTTGAAGGCCTTGCCTTTGCAACACCTTCTCCCTTAAATTTATACTTTGAAGCTAGCCATTTTGCCAAGTGTATTTAGAGAAGGAGGAAGGAGCACGAGGCCTTGCTTAAGAAACACCGGAGTGAGCCTCCTTCCCCTAAGGTTTTGATTCTAGGGCCCTGCCATTGCATCACCTTGGAACCCTACCTTCCAGTCTCTAAGTTTTAATCCCCCCGAGACTTTGTGCCCTTTCTTTTGACTCCATTTACCCTAAGGCACTGGTAATATCTCCAACGTTGAGTTTCTTGTGTACAAAACCATCTTTCAAACTTTAATTTTTGAAACCCTAACTAACCCTAACACTGCTAACCTAGGCTGACGTCATAGTTGACGCAACACCCTTTTGACTAATAATAAGCAATTAATGATGACATCAAGCATTTACTGAACAAATTGTTGATTGGATATACTGTAGGCTTGGTCATTTTGGTAGATATTGATGAATTGGTGATCTTTCATAGGCTAATTAGCAGAACGTTGACTTCATCTCGTCTATTACTTTGCTTATTAAATGAAATCAGATAGTTAAGAAGTACTAACCCTTTGAGTTATAGCCTGCAAATATACATATTGTGTTGTTATTGTCTTGTTCCGGGCAGGTGTTTTCAACAGGGACTTCACTTCTTTATTGGTTGATTAGTCGGACTATCTGATACCGGTGGTAACCTGTGAGGAGGGAAATCTTAACACTTGACCTTGTATACTTTGCCTCTTCAAACCCCAAGTTACCGGGGACGTCTCCCCTAGGCTAACCTCCCTAAACAGAAAGAACCTCCCCATCGAGGTGACATTGGGTGGGGAAGGTTCCTGTTACGCCAGTTTGTCCACTATCTTATAGCCTGTGACCCAAAATACAAACTGTGAGTTAACACATACCTTCATATGTTCTTTCCTACACTTGCATCGACTTGTGTGGGGAATATCATACCCAAGGCTAAGCTCCAAGTAATCGAATCATCCAAATGCATTGTGCATCTATGTTGAACTAACCCTCCATACAAATTTGGGCTCATTGTATTTTATTCCTAGCAATCATTTTCTCTCATGATTTTGTGGTTTCATGGTAAGATGCCTTTCTAACATTCTATTAAACAATGCCATATCCTTTTTCACATATCCGTCTTTGAAGTTTCCATCAATGATGGTTGTGATAGTCACATAATTTAATATACACCTCTTTCAACCATTTCATTTAAGAGTAAATTTTCTTGTAGACATCTACTTTCCTTGCAGAGACCATTAATCATTGCATTGTAAGTAACAAAAACTACCATAGAACACATTTCTACCATTTCATCACACAATTTGAATGCCTCACCCATGTCACCTTTCCTATAGTACCCACCAATGAGCATTGCATAAATTACACTATTAGGAACCAATAAATTCTCAACCATTAATGTCATCAAATTGTCCTTTCACCCAATTTCAAAACGTCTCCCTTGGAACCTCAATATCCACCTTCATATCTTTCACTTTTACTACTAGCCTAGATCCATCTTAACCCCAGATCTATCAAGTGCCAATAAGGATCAAATCCCTTGATGTGAAAATCTCTTTAAGAGTGCAAAACTTGAGAAAAGGTTTGCACCCCGATAGATTTGATCCCTCTCAGCACTTGATATATCTGGGGTTAATATGGATCTAGGTTGGTTGAATAAGTATGATTCCTCTCAAGTTTGTTGATGCCTTGACTGGTTCCACCGATATCAAGGGGTTTTTTCAATTCACCCACGAAAGAGATGGGGAATTTCCCAATTACTGAGATTTGTCTTCCATATCATGATGACCCGCATCGATATTTCTTTTGATAATTTATATTATTTATTTATATATATGATTTTAATTTTTCCCTGGTTGAACTCAGGGCATAAGCATAACTTTTTGCTTATTATGCACCCATGTTTTCACCATAGCCTGTGAGAATTGCACTGGATGTTTACAATTTTTTTATGACCATAGTCCATTCCTTTAGGATTACAATTTGGCTCAAAGTAGTCTTGTGACCCTAGTCACTACAAACCGCCTTTCCTAAAATAAACCAAATGAGTTTTTTTAAAGAGAGGAGATGAACCAGAAAATTCCATTCCTATGCTCCATGCATTCCATGAAGTGAGGGCAGGTTCTTTTTGCACAACTGTTGGCTCATTTTGTTGTTTCCAATGGTCTTTGATAATGAGGAGTGTTTAGGTTATATGAAACTAGGATAAAGCATTATAAGTTTTCAATTTGGTTGGCTAGAGGTGCTTCTAGTTGGAAGAAAGAATTCAATAATGGTACACGTGGTCTACCGATAAAAAAGTATGGATAGATCATAGCATCATGTTTTCACGTCCAACGTGTGCTCTACACTATAATTATTGGTGCCATTTTTCCTGAATTATGTTCTAAATATTATTATGGTGATTTATGGTCAGTACAAGATACCTTACTTTAGATGGTTTTAACTTGTCCATTACAATGCAATGATTTTCCATAACACAATTAGATGGATGTGTGCATAGATTTTTTGGTCATATGTGAATGTTGACACACAAGGTTTTCATTACTAAGGGGGTTTACTTTCCAATTCATATTCCAAGCAGATTATCAAGAACTTAAAGAAAGAATTATAAATATTTCTACTCACTCTCTAAACCAACTGCATGATTGTGAATTCTTTGCAATTCATAGTATCCCCTCCAATGCACGATAATCCCTTCTAAGCAAAGAATTATATTATTTTGGAATAGAAAAGTCCTTTCATGAAGCTAGTGAAAATATGATTCCTAATCTCCCTTAGAGTTTAGATTCTTTAGAATGGAGAATTCCTCTCATTCAACAAGTAAAACTTGTTGATTTAAGAGAACATCTCAAACAAATATCCACACACATAAAGTTCACATAAGAAGAACAATATCTTGAAACATTATATTGTATTGATCTATAATTCTCTCATGATACAATAGTGTACAATGAGGTCCCTTATACAGGAATGGGTGACCATAATCATAATAGGAGTGTTTGTTCAACCATCTCCATAACTATCTCCACAACATATTCCATGAGTATCTCCACAACATATTCCATGAGTATCTCCATAAATCTCTCAAGTGATCTTCATGAGATCACCATCCCTAACTTTTCTCTTTTTCCCCATCTTCAATTCATACGTACACCTTTGTGCATTATATTTATTTTTCACATATTATAATGTCACCATATAATTATCACAAGTATGAATTATTGCTTCATACTCCCCCTTAATGAATACTTGCAATTCAACTTGGATGTTTAAGTTGTCTTCATCTTCAATTTGTTGTACTCTGTACCATCTTTAGTTTTCTTCATCTTCATTCTTTTGTACTCTACATCATCTCTATTCTTCTACATCCTAAATCTTTGGTACTCTGCATCATCTTCAGTCTTCGACGTCGTCGATTGTCGTTTCCTTCTTGTATCACGCATGAACTACACCATTTTTTGATAAGTCTGGATCTTGAGCCAATCATTTGAACTGCTTCATCTTCATATCAAGGATTTTCTTGGACTTACCTTCAATTGTCTCATGGGTTTTCTTCGGCTTACCCTCAACCAATACATCATATCCTGTGTTTTCCTTGGCTTACCCATAACCATTACAACATATCCAGTGTTTTGACTTACCATGAACCTTTACAAGTGGTTTATGGATCACCATGAACCGATACAATAAAATGACTCATGATTTGATTTACTCAAAGAAATGACTCAAGTAGAATAGACTAACAACTCTTTCCTTTGACATGTGATTATGAATCTTTGGATAACTCCTTTATAACAACTTGACTTTGAAGACCAACTAACTCATGGACTTTTTATGTGAGAGATATTGTTGTACATTAGAATATTTCAACTTGTAAAATCCTTTCAACATGGAAGACAATTTCTACCATTCTTGCACATCAATCCAACCACATTGTACCTATATATGAGGCTTTGATATCTTTGTTCCAACACTTATGATGATCATGATCGGTACAACCACAAATAATGAAAGGATGCAAGTTCCAACAATTCACTTTTACATGATCTGTTCTACCATAATGACTACAACATTGTTTCTACTTCTGCACTTGGTTTTGCACTACTTCTTCTCCTACTTTGTTGTTGTTGCTTCTATCTATAGATAATTCATTTTTTTTTATGTTTATGCTTTCACAAATTTGATTTTTCCATTGCTTGTATTTCCTTCATAATCAAGGCCTTCATTTCTTGGCATTATACATATCTCTATCGGCTTTTGGATGCCTTGCCCATTCTTTCCTAAACATTTACCATCAAAACCCGTTTTATGCATGATTTTGGAACCAATTCCCTTAGTATGCTTTTCGAAACAACCAAGTTCATAATATTCATTATAAGATTTATCTTTAGAAACAACAACATAATCATCATCTTCAATATGAGTTTCATCTTGAAAAATATCACCAGGATCATTTTGCAGAGTCTCATAATATGAGATAGATACATGTACATCCTTATCAATCAAATCACCACTATTATATGGATTATCAAACGTGTGAAGAAAATCACTTATGTCACAAATTGCATCACACATTAATTTTTCTAGGTTCATTCTTCTTACTTTACCTTCAAGTGCTAACAACACATTTTCCTTTTCTAGTAAGTCTTGTTGAAATGATTCTATCATTTGATCTTTCTTATAATTAAGTTTTAGGAGGTCATTTATCCATTCATCTAGTGATTCCAACCTTTCTTATAGTTTACTTATGTGTTCTCCGGTGCAATCAACAAATTCTTTAAAAAAATTGTTCCTTATTGAATTGTCTAGTTTGTTTTGTTTGTGTAGCTCGTCAATTTCATGAAGTGCATCATGAAGATCATGTTGAATAAGTTCAATTTCATGGTTAACAGTTTGTAGTCATCTTCCTCCTTTTCCCATTATGAATTGCAGATTGAATCATCATGCACTTTTAATTTTAACTTGGATTACAACTTTAACTTATCTTGGACCTTGACTCAACTTGTTTTTACTCTAACTTTTCAAAAACTTCATTACATGACCATTGAACTTAGACCCCCTTCTTTGAATCAAGATTTATAAACCTTTTATTACATACCAAATACAATTCCACTCATCCTTATTAACTTTTTTTTTTTTACTTAAAAATAATAATAAATTACAATGCAACTTGAACAACCTACTTTTTTTTCTTTTTTCTTTTCATAAAATATTAATATAAAAATCATTACCCAACATGGACTTAAACTTGGACTTTGCTTGTCACTTGCAACACAACGAATCTCTAAAAATTACCTTTATCACACCTAAATGAAAATTTTTAATTTTCTCTTACCTCCATTTAACCTTAAGCAACGGGCTTGGAATCTAAATTATCCTTTCCTTCAACAAAATAATAAACAATGTGCGGTCCTTATTATCTGTTGTGGAAAGTCTGAATCATAGCCAAACTGCAACCAATAATAGTGTTTTGCATTCTACTAACCCTCCATCGTGTGAATCAATCGATTGGAAATCGCATCTATTAATTTCTTCATGAATTTCTGGGTGAGTCACCAAATTTGAACATGTTGGGAGTACATTGGAAAACATTTATGCTTTGGTCTGGATACTGGTTCGCTGCATTTGGTGAAAAAGTGCCAGTACCTCCTCAACATACCCTGCAATCAGCATAGTATCCAATATTTCCAATGAGCAATTTCTTCACATACTTTTTTGATTTCTTCACACTGGTTGATGCTGAAATTCTCATATTTCTTCGATGCAACGGATAAACAGTGATTTGTGCAAAAATTATGTTAAAGTCGGCTCTGCTCATTGCATTTCTTTGTATTGCTCGGACCTGAATCTGCAAATATTTGTATACCACGATTCAATTGTCAAATGGTTGTTGGACACATTGGAGGCTGCGTAGTCTCTTGACTAACACATTTTGTTTGTTGGATTTGTTCATGTGCTACTTCATCCCTTGCTTTGACTCAACTTGTGACTGAATCTGCATGATCCTTTGGTTCCTGAATTATGAAATGAATTTCACGATTCCTTTCTTACCAAAGCGTGGAGGAATCTGTGTTTTGTTGAGAAGGCACCGTAGACTATCTGTCCTCATGCCTCACTCATCATCCTCAGAAAAAACAACAGAATCATCATCTTGAGTGGATTGAAGATGTTCTTTCAATATAAAGTAAATACATGCTCTTGAAAACACTGTACATTTAGACAAGCAATGCCTCTGAAATGATAAATATACAAATAAGACTTAAATGGACTAATTCTTCTCTGAGGAACTTTTCCATCGTCCAAGCACAATTAAATACATAATCAAATTCTAAACAGAGGCCAATGTACATTAATCTACTTAAAATGCTCCAAAATTGTATGTTAGAAGGCTGAGCCAAAATTAGTCTAGATAAATATTAGTAACTTGAGTTACTAAATCCAAGATGTTTTATGTGAGATCAGTCTTGAGATCAAAGGTTCCCATTTCTGCTACAACCAGGTTCCAAGACATCCTTTGCATGTTTTAGGTCTGATTCGAGGATTTGGCTTCCTGGTGGCTTTTCGCTTGGTAAGGAAGGTCTTTTGCTTTTGTAAATCCACATAGGATTTGATGCATTGAATACATGTAACACATTTTCTATCTACTCTCCTCCTAATCTCAGTATCAAAGCCTTGGGTGTAGTTATCGAATAGTTAGGCACCTATAGTAGACCTTCCATGTTTATTGTAAGTGGAAGTTCACTGAGCTGAAGCACTATAATTACAATCACTCATGCATACCAGTGGTGACTATAACGTATCGAATAACCTTCTAATATAAATGTATGTATGTGTAATGTGTAATGGATAAGAATTACATGTGATTGTTCAAAGTGTATTGAATCAACTTGTATATTTTTTTATTTTTTAATGTAACATTATATTATGTTGTAATGTGACAACATCTCCCCTATACTAAGTTGTAGACCAACTCTCGGAACAATAAATAAGAGATGTATGTGTCAAGCAGGTTAAGTTTATTTTGAGTCAATTTTGAGTCTATTTAAGTGTATGTCAATTCAAGTTTTTAGTGTATTTGTTACAAATAAGTTCCTATAAAAAGAGTCAAAATTTGATGTATCATAAAATTGTATCTAGAGACAATCAAGTTAGTGTGTGATTGCTCATTGTAGGGTTGTTAACTGCATATCTTTATGACAAGATTCCAACAATCTTAGTCTATCACAGGGAGACATAGTCTCATATGGAGCCATTGTTATCACTAGATTGAACTAGGAATTTCCAAGGAGATTTTCAATGTGATTGTGGATCCAATCTTGGAGGAGAAAGGGCCACGCATGAGGGAGATGAGTGTTCAAATGACTTCAATTGTGAATAAGAATTTGAATTCATCCTTTCTTAGTTGTTATTCCCTAGGGTTTTGAGAGAAGATGGTGGATTAATGAACCAACATGTACACACGCTATTAACTAGCACTTGGATGCATTCTTACCAACAGATTTTTATCCTTGTTTTCATATTGCACCAACAATTAACCCTCATCAAATTCAATAAGATCACTCTTACTTTAGTGAAGTGATTTGTCTTAGTGATTTAACACTACATAAGGTGATTTATTGGAGAGGATTCTCTTGCGGATTTAGGAGATTTGACCTAAGTCCAAAAGGGGGATATTTTCTTATGAATATGTGGCCAACTTGTGCCTAATTTCCTTTTGGCCAAGGGACAACCTGTGCCTAATGGAATTTTATCCTTTTCTTATATATATTTCTTGCTAATTATAAATGATATATTTAGTCCCAAGAAGTGCACCATGTTTGGAACATAATGACAACTCATGTAATGCACTTTTATTAGAATTGTGATTGATATTTTTATTGGGGTGATTACATGTTGTTTTTAAGGAGCTATCACAACTAGGATACGAACTACCTTTGGACCAATTACTTGTTATTTAAGGCTTGGTAAAGTTCTTTGTCTAGAATCATATTCTCATGCTTTGGATGACATGTTTATGGATTGAGTTAGCCATTGTCTTTTCATGGATACATGCCAACATGTAATGTGATGTTTAGAATGAATACCTTATACACACATAGGCCTTTTTCTTGGAGTGGTTGCAAATCGAGTTAATGAGCTTATCTCGAGATATATATCCATGCTTTTTGGTTTCCATCTTTTGAATCTTTTCCATGTTCACTAGAGTCTCATTTCTTAGGGTGACGTATGTTGATTTTGAAGGATCTATATTTCCATGATTGGAGGAAGACATGATAACTTTGGACTTTATCTTGTGCTATTTTTTTTTCCATGGAGTTGTCTAAATGTTCTACGTTTTGGCATTTTCCCCGGAATCCGATGATATAAATCTAGGTGAAATAATCCATTTATGTTGTTTAAATTACATTTTTGAATGCATTAATGGATTCAACATCCTGAAAAACCATTGGGATGCTCAAAATATAGAGACTCAACCACTTAAATACACATTTCTAACCATTTATGATCGGATTTCGGACAAAATCGACCATAAAATATGCTCGAAAAAGATCCAAAATGTAGAACATTTAGACAACGCGTTTTTCCATGGGTTGTGCTCTTTTTATCCCATCACTCATTGATTTTAGAAAAATTCCGTTATTTTATGAGTAAATCATGATGTTGTAAATAATTAAAAATGATTCCTTTTCATAGTTTGGTGTGTACTCGAAATAGAAAGAAGTCACTCCAAAATAAGAATAAAACCAATGTTATATTTTATCAGTGATATATCACCAATATCACGAGTCATTCGCCATGATAATAATATAGGTGATAATTATCACGATAATATGGAAATTGTTTCCCATCCTACATCAATATCACCTTATCGCACATAAGTATTATAGGAATACAAATGTACACCAAAAAATACAACAAAATAGCAATTCCCAAGGTACCCACTAAAAATAGTAGCAATTACCCACAAAAAGCAGTGCTACAGACTATCAATACCCCAAGTTCCCACCAAAAGAAGTGTCATAGTAGGACAATTCTCCACATTCCCAAAATGAATGATATTAAAAAGATGGTTTCTAATGCCTCAGACACTTGACTTCTTGATCTAGACTAGGATACATTTTTGTGCCAGGATCAACTGGAGTAGGTACATCTTTGTGCCTATTGTTTTGTGTATCCATGGATGAGGTATTTGCATGGATTTTAATTGATTCATTCTATTTGATGTTAAAAGAGAGATAACTATAATTTCATTGTGAAAATTTACAATTGAAGAAAGAGTAAAAGGAGGCCTTGAGTTGAGGAAAGGTGCTCAAAATGAATGAATTCACTTTCAAAGTATCTTATCTCTATTCATCGATGACAAGAAGTGATGTACACACCAAGGATAGAGTTGTAGAGTATAGGGGGGTAGTTTTGCAAGTATTGAGTGTGATCCAAAATGTGCGAGTTTTGTAAATGTAACAACAACAATTGCAAAAATATGAATGAAGGATGGAGAAAAGGATCAATTTGTACGTCAAAAATTGAAAATATTAGTTGAAGAAAATATTTTCCATTACAAGAACAAAGGTGATTGCATTAAATAGGTAGGAATCAAAACAAGTAGATGCACAACTTGAAAAAAAGTAGGATCAATTTATTTCTATCATTACTCAATTGCACTTGTTTAAAGCTAATGTAAAATTGATGGAGGAATAATGCAAGAATAAACAACAAGAGGAGTGGGTTAAAAAGGTATTAATATCTAGGTAGAATAGAAATTGCCAAAGTTATCAATGGAAGAAGATGAGAGTGGAGTAACACTCACAGATAAATTCAACAACATTACTTAGCAAATACAAAGAAATTATTCACAAGATGGATTTCAATATGGATTGAGTGTTGAATGATTTTGCCAGAGACCATGTGAAAGAGTATTAGTTCCAGCAATTTATGTAGCTTGTGTCAACACCAATTAAATCAAAAGAATTACATTTCGAGGCTCAAGTACTACATTGTTGACATCAAATACATCTTATAAAGTAAGAAGTAGGAGATGCAGTAGAAAAATGCTTGATGATGACCAGGGCATGATTTGGGACAAACCAGTTTGTTAAGGCTTATATGACATTGTGGGTGAAAATGAATCTTATAAAAAGTAGTTTCATAGAAAAAAACATCATAAGACTAGGTTCGTGTAAAGTGAAAGGAGTGGGTTGTGCTATAGCTCTAGAATCACAAGGTTATGGTTTGGTGCAACTAGAAGATTGTAAAGTTCAATTAGAATATATGTAGGGTATTGTGAGACAAGGTTTAGAGACATGCACCCAAATGGGCATGGTATGAGTGAGTAATAGACTACAAGTAAATTTAGAGCATACGAAAAGATGAAGCAGCCAAAAAGAAAATAGATTCAGAGGATGTGCAAAGTTACATAGTTTTTGTAAATGGGTGTAATTACTACACCAACTATTGGATATAAACCTCAACTTTTAATTAATTTTGTGTAAGAGACAAGTGGGTTAATTATTTTTTTACTATGAAATTTAACAAAAAATGAAAGCGTTGCATTTACAATCCAATACATGTGTCTTTATGGTTGGATGAATGTTGCATGAAGACACATTTCAGTCATGAGTAAATAAATTATTATTTGTTGTCATTCTTTAAGTTATTTCATTTCGTGAGTGAGCTATGTGAGGCTAATTACTATAGGGATAACTTATGAAATACATGGTTTTGATCAAAATATGTTGGATCTAGCCCCTCTTTTAGGATCCTCTCTTTTTTAACAAATGCAACAAATTTAGAACCATAGTGTATGTGGTTGTAATAAAATTTGAGTTTACCAAGATCTATATTAACACTAGATTTATCAAGCAATGAGAGGGATAAAATATCTCGAGGTGTAAACCTCTTTTAGAGTAAAAAACTTGAGGAAAGGTTTGCACCTCAAGAGATTTGATCCCTCTTGGTGCTTGATAGATCTAGGGTTAATATGGATCTAGATTGGTTGAATAAGTATGATTCCTCCCAAGGTTGTTGTTGTCTTGATTGGTGTCGTCGATGTCAAGGGGGTTGTTCAATTCACCCCTGAAGGAGATGGTGAGTTTCCCATTTATTAAGTTTTGTATTCCATATCATGATTACCCATGTCGAGATTTTTGTTTATGATTTATATTGTTTATTCTCAAATATGATTTTTATTTTTCCCTAGATGAACTCATGGCTTAAGCATGGATTTATACTTATTAGGAAATCGATTTTTCACCATGGCCTATGAGAATTGCACTAGTTGTTTACAATTTTTTGATGACCATACTCCATTTGTTTATGATTACAATTTGGCTCAAAGTGGTCCTATGATCCTGGGCAATCTAGACCACCTTGCCTAAAAGAAACTAAATGAGGGGGTGAACCAAAAAATTCCATTATTCTGGTCCATGCATTCCTTGAAGCGAGGGAAGGCTCTACCTACACAATTGTTGGCTCATTTTGTTGTTTTCAATCATATTTGATAATGAGGAGTGTTTAGGTTAAATGAAACTAAGATAGAGTGTTATAAGTTTTAAATCTAGTTGGTTGGAAGTGATTCGAGCTAGAAGGAAGAGTTCAATAATAGTACACATGATCTACCAATAAAAAAGTATGGATCACAGTGCTATGCTTTCCCATCTAGCGTGTGGTCTACCCCATAATTAATGGTGCCATTTTTCCTAAATTAGGTTCCAAATATTATTATGGTAATTTATGGTCAGCAGCAGAGACCTTACTTCAAATGCTTTTATCTTATTCATTACGATGCAAGGCTTTTCCATAACACAATTATATGGATGTATGCATAGCTTGTTTTTTCAAATGTGAATGTTGACTGAAAAGGATTTCGTCATTAAGGGGGGTATTAATTTCCAGTTCTCATTCCAGGAAGATTATCAGGAAATTAAAGAAAGAGTTATAATTATAGTGTCCTCTCTAGCGAAGGATAATCCCTTCGAAGCAAAGAATACTATTATTTTGGAACAAAAATGTACTTTTATGAAGCTAGTGAAAATGCAACTCCTAATATCCCATATAGTTTATATTCTTTAGAATGGAGAATTCCTCTCATTTAGAAAGTAGAACTTACAGACCCCAATTTCAAGAAAGATAAGGTTGTTGTGTTCTAAACATTTTGTTAAAAAGTTCCCTCTATTTTGTGTCTATGATTAGACCCAATTAAACTCTAGATAAATTGTTGAGTTTAAAGTTCCTACATGAGAAAAAGTTTGAAACTAGATCGTGAAACTAAGATCTTTGATCTAATGATGCAACTTAAAAAAGGACATGCATACTTTTGAAATTCACGAAAGTTTTTCCCTATCACACAATCTCCCTAGCTAAATTTTGGTTGAGCAGATAAAATTCATTTCATAATTTACGACCATTCATTCAAAGTCAAGGTCTTTGGTAGGGCTAGCTAAAAAAAATATTTGATTCCAAGATGAAAAGGCGTTTTCATTTCCATGTTCGTTAAAATAATGTATGGATCCATATTGTATGCAATATACCCTGATTGCATGTAAAACATGAGAGACCCCTTAGAGTGGATTGAAGATATTCTTTCAATATAAATTAAATACATGCTCTTGAAAACATTATACATCTATACAAACAATGCCCCTAAACTGATAAATATATGAACACAACTTAAATGAACTAATTCTCCTATGAGGAAATTTTCCATCATCCAAGCACAACTAAATACATAACCAGATTCTGGACAAAGGCCAAAGTACTATAATATGCTTAAAATACTCCAAAATTGTATGCTAGAAGGTTGAGCCAAAATTAGTCTAGATAAGTATTAATAACTTGAGTTATTAAATCCAATATTTTTTTATGTGAGATTAGTATTGAGATCAAAGGTCCCCATTTTTTCTACAACCAGGTTCCAAGTCATCCTTCACATGTTTTAGTTTTGATTTGAGGATTTGGATTCCTCACAACTTTTCCCTTGGTAAGGAAGGTATTTTTCTTTTGTAAATCCACATAGGAATTGATGCATTTAATACATGTAACAGATGGGCTATATACTCTCCCCCTAATGTCATTATCGGAGCCTTGGGAATAGTTGTCCAACAGTTAGTCACCTATAGTGGACCTTTCTATGTTTCCTATAAGTGGCATTTCATTCAGCTGAAGCACTAGAATTGAAATCACTCTTGCATATCGACAGTGACTATAATGTATCGAGTAACCTTGTAATATAAATATATGTGTGTAATTTGTAATGGAGCCAACTTACGTTTGATTTTTCAAAGTGTAATTGAGTCGACTTGTATTTTTTCAAATTTTTTAATGTGACATTACATTATGTTGTAACATGACAACATGCCCTCATATTAGGTTATAGATCGCCTCTCGGCACAATTATTTTTTTTCAATTGAATCTTACTTATCTGTCTATTTTTTTGGGGCTCAAAACTAGTGAAATTTTCTCTATTCTTAAATGAGTCGGTATATTCCTTCAAAACATTGTATAGGTAGAATTCTTCATTGATTGGATTTAAAGGGAATTGTACAAGTAACATATGGGATTCCGATTTTTTTATAAAAAAATCAGAGCGCTTCTGTCAATAGTGAAAATTTATCTTTTCTTTTTTTCAACATGCAATATCGAAATTCAACTTTATATTTTGTTGTTACATTTTCTTGCAAAAGGATGATTCTTTACAATTTTATGCACTTTTTTGTCATTTGTGCTTCTTTATTTGCTATAAAAATGATTTTACCATGACCATGGTACTTCATGTCGCATTTTCTATGCTTCACTCTTACTTCTCTTGTTGTTGTTTGGTTTGTTTAGTTTGACTTTGTGTGACCAACTAATACTTTACATTGAGCATAGCTTGACCTTATGATTTTGTTCTAATAATTCCCATGCCTAACTAAGAATGGATTAACTAATATCCACTTTCTTTGTTGGCTCTGGTAAGAGTAAAGCCCCAATTATGAGAACTACTACATTATCTTGGACCATATTTATGAATTATAATATTATATTCTCAGTTTAAGATAGATGTGGATTAAATCACCCAACAAATTTCTTGATTGGAAGTATCTGCACAACCTTGAGTTATGTCTATTAAAAACACCATTGTTCATAGATTGTTGGTTAATTCCAATACCCCAAATTCCAGTAGAAAATCAATATCAATAATAAGAAACAATACAATTCAAAGAAGAGAAATGTGATGGGGAATACGAGCTCAATATAGTGATGATGATAATGATGAGGCCCCCTTTCCTAATAAAAGGCAAAATATTGGTAATTTCAATTTTTTGTGCTAAAAAACCCGGTTAAAATTAGAGAAATAACCTTCATTATTTGTGTTCATTTCCCATGATCCGTGAAAATAATATTCTTCATTTCAATCCCTTTTGTTTCTTACTGTCAATTGACATTGCTAGCTTCCATGCATTTCCCCTTTTTACACTTGTTAAGGTTGTTAGTTCTACACAATTCCACGACCTTGCATCCCCTCTTAATCTCTTGATTTCCTTCATTCATAGGGGTTTTTCTTTGGAAATTGCAATGCACTCGCCAATCAATTTAGGTTTATTTCCATCATTGTAGTCTAAATGTTCCACATTTTGTCCATTTCTCGAGGATATTTTCTGCTTAATGTTTCCCTCAATCCGACGAGAATTTCTTGGATCTACATATTTGAGTAGTTAAGTATATATAATCCAAGTTCTCCAAGGGTTTTCAACATGGTGAATCTATCTATGCATTTAGAAATGCAATTTAAACAACATAAAATTGCAATTTCGTCCAAATTTGTGTCGTTAGATTCTAGTGAAAAGAACCAAAACGTAGAATGTTTAGAAAACACCCATTGCCATCAAATAGAAATTTGTTAATCACACACACAATAACATAAGTGTTTTTCTATTAGGTTTCTTGGGGTGAAAGAATGGGAGAAATTTCACTTAAAAAATATTTTGGATTTTAGCATTGAATTGAATTTCAAGTGCTTCCATCACTAGCAATAACTCAAAATCACAACCATGGATTGTGCAAGTGTAAGTACTATCTATTAGCCATTGGTTTTTATAAATCCTAAGTTTTTCTTGAAAAATGAAATTAATAAATGAGCAATGGGTATCTCTCAATACATAAAAGAAGAAGCTAGTTGAGGTGGATGTCCTAGACAAATGTAAAGAGGGCACATGCAACACAACCGAAAGTGGAGGGCGTAAGGTTAATGAGAAATCTCTTGGCTGAGAAGCATAGTAGCCAATTAGCCTTGTTTTTTCTTTTATTCTAAGTATTTATCCTCTCTCTAAGACACTTTGTGGGACAACCAAGTACACAAACAATTAAGTTTATGTATACAATCCTTGATTATTGTAACTTCCATTGGCTCCACTTCTTGACCTTTTTTCTTCAATATATATTCCTTCTTTTGGATATTCCATTAGATTTCATTGGTTTAATGCATCAATATCCTATGGTAGATGTCTGTAATTTGCACAATTTTTATTTTGTTAATGATATTTTTCATTAGGGAATATATTGTAGATCGGTTCTACCTTGGCAATATATATCATAGACATGGTTTTAGGATTTGACATTGAAGATAACACTTTTTTATCGCCTTGATCTCAACACTATGTATATTCAACCCCATTATCCATGTTAGAATGATTAGAGGATTGAGAGTCCAACAACATGATTAAACAAACCAAATATATAGAGAGCAATTGGAACATGGCATGAAAATCCCAATGAGAGTTAGCTTGGATTTTAACTATCAACATGAGGTATCATAAATACAAACTATACACATTTATGTGATTGGATACCAAAATAGGAACATGAGTTGCTCTCATTAGTGGGGATGGAACTTGAGACTATATCTAGCCATTTGTCAACATT
>ML792712.1:113512-134033 GCA_009831015.1 Picea engelmannii | reverse complement strand
TTTTTAGTGTATTTGTTACAAATAAGTTCCTATAAAAAGAGTCAAAATTTGATGTATCATAAAATTGTATCTAGAGACAATCAAGTTAGTGTGTGATTGCTCATTGTAGGGTTGTTAACTGCATATCTTTATGACAAGATTCCAACAATCTTAGTCTATCACAGGGAGACATAGTCTCATATGGAGCCATTGTTATCACTAGATTGAACTAGGAATTTCCAAGGAGATTTTCAATGTGATTGTGGATCCAATCTTGGAGGAGAAAGGGCCACGCATGAGGGAGATGAGTGTTCAAATGACTTCAATTGTGAATAAGAATTTGAATTCATCCTTTCTTAGTTGTTATTCCCTAGGGTTTTGAGAGAAGATGGTGGATTAATGAACCAACATGTACACACGCTATTAACTAGCACTTGGATGCATTCTTACCAACAGATTTTTATCCTTGTTTTCATATTGCACCAACAATTAACCCTCATCAAATTCAATAAGATCACTCTTACTTTAGTGAAGTGATTTGTCTTAGTGATTTAACACTACATAAGGTGATTTATTGGAGAGGATTCTCTTGCGGATTTAGGAGATTTGACCTAAGTCCAAAAGGGGGATATTTTCTTATGAATATGTGGCCAACTTGTGCCTAATTTCCTTTTGGCCAAGGGACAACCTGTGCCTAATGGAATTTTATCCTTTTCTTATATATATTTCTTGCTAATTATAAATGATATATTTAGTCCCAAGAAGTGCACCATGTTTGGAACATAATGACAACTCATGTAATGCACTTTTATTAGAATTGTGATTGATATTTTTATTGGGGTGATTACATGTTGTTTTTAAGGAGCTATCACAACTAGGATACGAACTACCTTTGGACCAATTACTTGTTATTTAAGGCTTGGTAAAGTTCTTTGTCTAGAATCATATTCTCATGCTTTGGATGACATGTTTATGGATTGAGTTAGCCATTGTCTTTTCATGGATACATGCCAACATGTAATGTGATGTTTAGAATGAATACCTTATACACACATAGGCCTTTTTCTTGGAGTGGTTGCAAATCGAGTTAATGAGCTTATCTCGAGATATATATCCATGCTTTTTGGTTTCCATCTTTTGAATCTTTTCCATGTTCACTAGAGTCTCATTTCTTAGGGTGACGTATGTTGATTTTGAAGGATCTATATTTCCATGATTGGAGGAAGACATGATAACTTTGGACTTTATCTTGTGCTATTTTTTTTTCCATGGAGTTGTCTAAATGTTCTACGTTTTGGCATTTTCCCCGGAATCCGATGATATAAATCTAGGTGAAATAATCCATTTATGTTGTTTAAATTACATTTTTGAATGCATTAATGGATTCAACATCCTGAAAAACCATTGGGATGCTCAAAATATAGAGACTCAACCACTTAAATACACATTTCTAACCATTTATGATCGGATTTCGGACAAAATCGACCATAAAATATGCTCGAAAAAGATCCAAAATGTAGAACATTTAGACAACGCGTTTTTCCATGGGTTGTGCTCTTTTTATCCCATCACTCATTGATTTTAGAAAAATTCCGTTATTTTATGAGTAAATCATGATGTTGTAAATAATTAAAAATGATTCCTTTTCATAGTTTGGTGTGTACTCGAAATAGAAAGAAGTCACTCCAAAATAAGAATAAAACCAATGTTATATTTTATCAGTGATATATCACCAATATCACGAGTCATTCGCCATGATAATAATATAGGTGATAATTATCACGATAATATGGAAATTGTTTCCCATCCTACATCAATATCACCTTATCGCACATAAGTATTATAGGAATACAAATGTACACCAAAAAATACAACAAAATAGCAATTCCCAAGGTACCCACTAAAAATAGTAGCAATTACCCACAAAAAGCAGTGCTACAGACTATCAATACCCCAAGTTCCCACCAAAAGAAGTGTCATAGTAGGACAATTCTCCACATTCCCAAAATGAATGATATTAAAAAGATGGTTTCTAATGCCTCAGACACTTGACTTCTTGATCTAGACTAGGATACATTTTTGTGCCAGGATCAACTGGAGTAGGTACATCTTTGTGCCTATTGTTTTGTGTATCCATGGATGAGGTATTTGCATGGATTTTAATTGATTCATTCTATTTGATGTTAAAAGAGAGATAACTATAATTTCATTGTGAAAATTTACAATTGAAGAAAGAGTAAAAGGAGGCCTTGAGTTGAGGAAAGGTGCTCAAAATGAATGAATTCACTTTCAAAGTATCTTATCTCTATTCATCGATGACAAGAAGTGATGTACACACCAAGGATAGAGTTGTAGAGTATAGGGGGGTAGTTTTGCAAGTATTGAGTGTGATCCAAAATGTGCGAGTTTTGTAAATGTAACAACAACAATTGCAAAAATATGAATGAAGGATGGAGAAAAGGATCAATTTGTACGTCAAAAATTGAAAATATTAGTTGAAGAAAATATTTTCCATTACAAGAACAAAGGTGATTGCATTAAATAGGTAGGAATCAAAACAAGTAGATGCACAACTTGAAAAAAAGTAGGATCAATTTATTTCTATCATTACTCAATTGCACTTGTTTAAAGCTAATGTAAAATTGATGGAGGAATAATGCAAGAATAAACAACAAGAGGAGTGGGTTAAAAAGGTATTAATATCTAGGTAGAATAGAAATTGCCAAAGTTATCAATGGAAGAAGATGAGAGTGGAGTAACACTCACAGATAAATTCAACAACATTACTTAGCAAATACAAAGAAATTATTCACAAGATGGATTTCAATATGGATTGAGTGTTGAATGATTTTGCCAGAGACCATGTGAAAGAGTATTAGTTCCAGCAATTTATGTAGCTTGTGTCAACACCAATTAAATCAAAAGAATTACATTTCGAGGCTCAAGTACTACATTGTTGACATCAAATACATCTTATAAAGTAAGAAGTAGGAGATGCAGTAGAAAAATGCTTGATGATGACCAGGGCATGATTTGGGACAAACCAGTTTGTTAAGGCTTATATGACATTGTGGGTGAAAATGAATCTTATAAAAAGTAGTTTCATAGAAAAAAACATCATAAGACTAGGTTCGTGTAAAGTGAAAGGAGTGGGTTGTGCTATAGCTCTAGAATCACAAGGTTATGGTTTGGTGCAACTAGAAGATTGTAAAGTTCAATTAGAATATATGTAGGGTATTGTGAGACAAGGTTTAGAGACATGCACCCAAATGGGCATGGTATGAGTGAGTAATAGACTACAAGTAAATTTAGAGCATACGAAAAGATGAAGCAGCCAAAAAGAAAATAGATTCAGAGGATGTGCAAAGTTACATAGTTTTTGTAAATGGGTGTAATTACTACACCAACTATTGGATATAAACCTCAACTTTTAATTAATTTTGTGTAAGAGACAAGTGGGTTAATTATTTTTTTACTATGAAATTTAACAAAAAATGAAAGCGTTGCATTTACAATCCAATACATGTGTCTTTATGGTTGGATGAATGTTGCATGAAGACACATTTCAGTCATGAGTAAATAAATTATTATTTGTTGTCATTCTTTAAGTTATTTCATTTCGTGAGTGAGCTATGTGAGGCTAATTACTATAGGGATAACTTATGAAATACATGGTTTTGATCAAAATATGTTGGATCTAGCCCCTCTTTTAGGATCCTCTCTTTTTTAACAAATGCAACAAATTTAGAACCATAGTGTATGTGGTTGTAATAAAATTTGAGTTTACCAAGATCTATATTAACACTAGATTTATCAAGCAATGAGAGGGATAAAATATCTCGAGGTGTAAACCTCTTTTAGAGTAAAAAACTTGAGGAAAGGTTTGCACCTCAAGAGATTTGATCCCTCTTGGTGCTTGATAGATCTAGGGTTAATATGGATCTAGATTGGTTGAATAAGTATGATTCCTCCCAAGGTTGTTGTTGTCTTGATTGGTGTCGTCGATGTCAAGGGGGTTGTTCAATTCACCCCTGAAGGAGATGGTGAGTTTCCCATTTATTAAGTTTTGTATTCCATATCATGATTACCCATGTCGAGATTTTTGTTTATGATTTATATTGTTTATTCTCAAATATGATTTTTATTTTTCCCTAGATGAACTCATGGCTTAAGCATGGATTTATACTTATTAGGAAATCGATTTTTCACCATGGCCTATGAGAATTGCACTAGTTGTTTACAATTTTTTGATGACCATACTCCATTTGTTTATGATTACAATTTGGCTCAAAGTGGTCCTATGATCCTGGGCAATCTAGACCACCTTGCCTAAAAGAAACTAAATGAGGGGGTGAACCAAAAAATTCCATTATTCTGGTCCATGCATTCCTTGAAGCGAGGGAAGGCTCTACCTACACAATTGTTGGCTCATTTTGTTGTTTTCAATCATATTTGATAATGAGGAGTGTTTAGGTTAAATGAAACTAAGATAGAGTGTTATAAGTTTTAAATCTAGTTGGTTGGAAGTGATTCGAGCTAGAAGGAAGAGTTCAATAATAGTACACATGATCTACCAATAAAAAAGTATGGATCACAGTGCTATGCTTTCCCATCTAGCGTGTGGTCTACCCCATAATTAATGGTGCCATTTTTCCTAAATTAGGTTCCAAATATTATTATGGTAATTTATGGTCAGCAGCAGAGACCTTACTTCAAATGCTTTTATCTTATTCATTACGATGCAAGGCTTTTCCATAACACAATTATATGGATGTATGCATAGCTTGTTTTTTCAAATGTGAATGTTGACTGAAAAGGATTTCGTCATTAAGGGGGGTATTAATTTCCAGTTCTCATTCCAGGAAGATTATCAGGAAATTAAAGAAAGAGTTATAATTATAGTGTCCTCTCTAGCGAAGGATAATCCCTTCGAAGCAAAGAATACTATTATTTTGGAACAAAAATGTACTTTTATGAAGCTAGTGAAAATGCAACTCCTAATATCCCATATAGTTTATATTCTTTAGAATGGAGAATTCCTCTCATTTAGAAAGTAGAACTTACAGACCCCAATTTCAAGAAAGATAAGGTTGTTGTGTTCTAAACATTTTGTTAAAAAGTTCCCTCTATTTTGTGTCTATGATTAGACCCAATTAAACTCTAGATAAATTGTTGAGTTTAAAGTTCCTACATGAGAAAAAGTTTGAAACTAGATCGTGAAACTAAGATCTTTGATCTAATGATGCAACTTAAAAAAGGACATGCATACTTTTGAAATTCACGAAAGTTTTTCCCTATCACACAATCTCCCTAGCTAAATTTTGGTTGAGCAGATAAAATTCATTTCATAATTTACGACCATTCATTCAAAGTCAAGGTCTTTGGTAGGGCTAGCTAAAAAAAATATTTGATTCCAAGATGAAAAGGCGTTTTCATTTCCATGTTCGTTAAAATAATGTATGGATCCATATTGTATGCAATATACCCTGATTGCATGTAAAACATGAGAGACCCCTTAGAGTGGATTGAAGATATTCTTTCAATATAAATTAAATACATGCTCTTGAAAACATTATACATCTATACAAACAATGCCCCTAAACTGATAAATATATGAACACAACTTAAATGAACTAATTCTCCTATGAGGAAATTTTCCATCATCCAAGCACAACTAAATACATAACCAGATTCTGGACAAAGGCCAAAGTACTATAATATGCTTAAAATACTCCAAAATTGTATGCTAGAAGGTTGAGCCAAAATTAGTCTAGATAAGTATTAATAACTTGAGTTATTAAATCCAATATTTTTTTATGTGAGATTAGTATTGAGATCAAAGGTCCCCATTTTTTCTACAACCAGGTTCCAAGTCATCCTTCACATGTTTTAGTTTTGATTTGAGGATTTGGATTCCTCACAACTTTTCCCTTGGTAAGGAAGGTATTTTTCTTTTGTAAATCCACATAGGAATTGATGCATTTAATACATGTAACAGATGGGCTATATACTCTCCCCCTAATGTCATTATCGGAGCCTTGGGAATAGTTGTCCAACAGTTAGTCACCTATAGTGGACCTTTCTATGTTTCCTATAAGTGGCATTTCATTCAGCTGAAGCACTAGAATTGAAATCACTCTTGCATATCGACAGTGACTATAATGTATCGAGTAACCTTGTAATATAAATATATGTGTGTAATTTGTAATGGAGCCAACTTACGTTTGATTTTTCAAAGTGTAATTGAGTCGACTTGTATTTTTTCAAATTTTTTAATGTGACATTACATTATGTTGTAACATGACAACATGCCCTCATATTAGGTTATAGATCGCCTCTCGGCACAATTATTTTTTTTCAATTGAATCTTACTTATCTGTCTATTTTTTTGGGGCTCAAAACTAGTGAAATTTTCTCTATTCTTAAATGAGTCGGTATATTCCTTCAAAACATTGTATAGGTAGAATTCTTCATTGATTGGATTTAAAGGGAATTGTACAAGTAACATATGGGATTCCGATTTTTTTATAAAAAAATCAGAGCGCTTCTGTCAATAGTGAAAATTTATCTTTTCTTTTTTTCAACATGCAATATCGAAATTCAACTTTATATTTTGTTGTTACATTTTCTTGCAAAAGGATGATTCTTTACAATTTTATGCACTTTTTTGTCATTTGTGCTTCTTTATTTGCTATAAAAATGATTTTACCATGACCATGGTACTTCATGTCGCATTTTCTATGCTTCACTCTTACTTCTCTTGTTGTTGTTTGGTTTGTTTAGTTTGACTTTGTGTGACCAACTAATACTTTACATTGAGCATAGCTTGACCTTATGATTTTGTTCTAATAATTCCCATGCCTAACTAAGAATGGATTAACTAATATCCACTTTCTTTGTTGGCTCTGGTAAGAGTAAAGCCCCAATTATGAGAACTACTACATTATCTTGGACCATATTTATGAATTATAATATTATATTCTCAGTTTAAGATAGATGTGGATTAAATCACCCAACAAATTTCTTGATTGGAAGTATCTGCACAACCTTGAGTTATGTCTATTAAAAACACCATTGTTCATAGATTGTTGGTTAATTCCAATACCCCAAATTCCAGTAGAAAATCAATATCAATAATAAGAAACAATACAATTCAAAGAAGAGAAATGTGATGGGGAATACGAGCTCAATATAGTGATGATGATAATGATGAGGCCCCCTTTCCTAATAAAAGGCAAAATATTGGTAATTTCAATTTTTTGTGCTAAAAAACCCGGTTAAAATTAGAGAAATAACCTTCATTATTTGTGTTCATTTCCCATGATCCGTGAAAATAATATTCTTCATTTCAATCCCTTTTGTTTCTTACTGTCAATTGACATTGCTAGCTTCCATGCATTTCCCCTTTTTACACTTGTTAAGGTTGTTAGTTCTACACAATTCCACGACCTTGCATCCCCTCTTAATCTCTTGATTTCCTTCATTCATAGGGGTTTTTCTTTGGAAATTGCAATGCACTCGCCAATCAATTTAGGTTTATTTCCATCATTGTAGTCTAAATGTTCCACATTTTGTCCATTTCTCGAGGATATTTTCTGCTTAATGTTTCCCTCAATCCGACGAGAATTTCTTGGATCTACATATTTGAGTAGTTAAGTATATATAATCCAAGTTCTCCAAGGGTTTTCAACATGGTGAATCTATCTATGCATTTAGAAATGCAATTTAAACAACATAAAATTGCAATTTCGTCCAAATTTGTGTCGTTAGATTCTAGTGAAAAGAACCAAAACGTAGAATGTTTAGAAAACACCCATTGCCATCAAATAGAAATTTGTTAATCACACACACAATAACATAAGTGTTTTTCTATTAGGTTTCTTGGGGTGAAAGAATGGGAGAAATTTCACTTAAAAAATATTTTGGATTTTAGCATTGAATTGAATTTCAAGTGCTTCCATCACTAGCAATAACTCAAAATCACAACCATGGATTGTGCAAGTGTAAGTACTATCTATTAGCCATTGGTTTTTATAAATCCTAAGTTTTTCTTGAAAAATGAAATTAATAAATGAGCAATGGGTATCTCTCAATACATAAAAGAAGAAGCTAGTTGAGGTGGATGTCCTAGACAAATGTAAAGAGGGCACATGCAACACAACCGAAAGTGGAGGGCGTAAGGTTAATGAGAAATCTCTTGGCTGAGAAGCATAGTAGCCAATTAGCCTTGTTTTTTCTTTTATTCTAAGTATTTATCCTCTCTCTAAGACACTTTGTGGGACAACCAAGTACACAAACAATTAAGTTTATGTATACAATCCTTGATTATTGTAACTTCCATTGGCTCCACTTCTTGACCTTTTTTCTTCAATATATATTCCTTCTTTTGGATATTCCATTAGATTTCATTGGTTTAATGCATCAATATCCTATGGTAGATGTCTGTAATTTGCACAATTTTTATTTTGTTAATGATATTTTTCATTAGGGAATATATTGTAGATCGGTTCTACCTTGGCAATATATATCATAGACATGGTTTTAGGATTTGACATTGAAGATAACACTTTTTTATCGCCTTGATCTCAACACTATGTATATTCAACCCCATTATCCATGTTAGAATGATTAGAGGATTGAGAGTCCAACAACATGATTAAACAAACCAAATATATAGAGAGCAATTGGAACATGGCATGAAAATCCCAATGAGAGTTAGCTTGGATTTTAACTATCAACATGAGGTATCATAAATACAAACTATACACATTTATGTGATTGGATACCAAAATAGGAACATGAGTTGCTCTCATTAGTGGGGATGGAACTTGAGACTATATCTAGCCATTTGTCAACATTTCTCTTATACCACACACTGATGTCCCATATAATTGTACATTTTTTCCATTCATCAAGAGATAAAACCACAACTTTGGGAGTGAAGATTTGATAGATGTAAAAGTCACAAATGTTGAAGTTTTTACTTATACAACTAGCAGTTACAATTCTTCTTTATTATTATAATCATTTAGCACATTAGTTGCATAAATAAGATCATTGAAAGAGAGGCAATCACAGAAACAATAGAGACACACATTTAATCCTGAAAAACCCTCATGGGGCAGAAAACTCAACAAAACTTCCTCAATATAGATAGACCAAAGACCAAACAGAAGATCCTTCTCTACCCCTTCACTAGGAAGAGTAGCGTACCACTTAGCCAAGAAATACTAAGAGATATACCAAAACCCTCCTTGACGTCACCCCCAATTGCACAAGTTTCTCCTCCAAGTCTTGATCACTGCAGAGCTGAGTAGTGAGTGTGTAAATGAGGTGCTAGCCTCCTTTATAAACAATAGTCTAACCTCCCTTAATTAGGTCTGGGCTGACCTGTCACTTTACCCTTTTAATTTACATTTAATTGTCAAGGCACAAAAGGGACGACTTTTACAAAGGCACAATAGGGCCTAATTAATAAATATAATATAATATTATTATTCAACACTCCCTCTTAGGTAGAATATTCTTTGAAGTTACAATATTTCAACACTCCCCCTTAAAAAAAGGGTATTCTACGAACAACATTAATAACAATTGACTGGACTCAATACATCATCAAGAGGAGAGGACATCATCATCATCATAGAGAACATTGTCGGTCATATCTATAGGTCATCGAGTTTTTTTCTCATCATCAACATCAGTAGAAACTGAACATCATCATCATCTACAATGCAGAGCTAGAGTAACATCATCATCAACAACACGAAGCTGGAACATCAACATCGACAATACGAAGTTGGAACAACAACATCAACAACACAAAGTTGGAACATAAACATTGACAACACGAAGTTGGAACAACATCAATAGCACGAAGTTGGAACATGAGCATTTACATGCGTCAAAAAAATGAGGCAGGTGCATCAAAAACATTATTTGTGGTACTCTAACAGACCGTCCTTATCGGACCTCTGGGATCTTCCAAGGAATCATAAGATTCCCTAGGATATATAATCCTAACTGAGCTTCCATGTGGTACTCTAACAGACCGTCCTTACTGGACCTTCGAGATCTGTTCATGAACCATAATATTCCATAGGATATAAAATCCTATCTGAGCTACCACTACTAACCACCATAGATGATTTTTGGGGATAAATTTCGCAAATGGGATAATTTTCCATGGTTTTTCCCAAAAAAAGATTCACCAATTTCCATTTTTTCTAAAAACGATTCGCCCAAATTCCATAGAATAAAATTATTTTTCCTTAAAAATCACCAAACTTTTATAGAAACTATATAAAATCCTTAGAAATTTGAACATTTTTACAAATATATCGCCAAACATTTTACATTTTGTATATTAAGGACTAGTAAGATTAGCCTAGGTTTCTACATTTTAATAGAAATTTCCATCCTTAAAATCATCCTTTCTAACCACAGCTAGCATATACATGCATAGGTACTCTAACAAACCGTCCTTATCGGAACTTCAAGATCTTCCCATGGATGATCAATCCCCTAGGATATAAAATCCTAACAGAGCTACATGTTGTTGGTTAGGATACCATAGTATCATCAACATCACTCCCCCTTTCAAGGGAGGTCCTTTCGGACTACACCAAGCTTATCTTGAAAGTACTCAAACTTCACACAAGACACGGGCTTAGTCAACACATCTGCAACCTACTCATATGTGCCAACATATTGGAGCTTTAAAACTCCCTCATGCGCCATGTCACGAAGGTAGTGGTACCAGATATCTATGTGATTCATCTTTTCATGGAACATTCGGTTCTATGTCATCTTTATGCAACTCTGGTTATCACATATAATCATGGTATCTTCCATCTACAGATCGAATAGACCTATCAATAACTTCTGAATCCACATGGATTGACAACTAGTGAAACATGTTGCAATGCACTCCACTTATGTCATACTGACAACAATATTGGATTGCTTCCTGCTTTTCCATGAAGTCATGGTTGGCCCCAAACTAAAACAACATATTGAAGTGCTCTTTCTTTCTGAAGAACTTCTAGCCCAATCTGGATCAGTATGACCATATAGTCTCAAGTCATGATCTCCAGTATAACATAGACCATAATCCAACGTACCCTTAAGGTATCTCATCACATTCTTTGCACCTACAAGGTGAACATGTCTGGGCTCCACCAAATACTGACTCAATGTGTTCACATTAAATCATATATATGGCTTGGTATTCATCAGATACATCAAAAAACCAATAATATGTCTGTATAGAGTAGCATCAACTAACTCTAGCGAAGTATCAACCAAGAGCTTCAAATTTGTGTCCATGGGTGTGGTCATGGATTTACATTCCAACATGTCAAACTTCTTCAGTATTTCAACTGCATACTTCCCTTGGTTAAGGAAGATATTTTATGGGCTCTGCCAAACTTCAAGACCTAAGAAATAATGCATCTAGCCTAGGTATTTCATTTCAAATTCAGTGGAAAGCTTCTTCTTACAATCTGTGATGAGAATTTCTTCATTTGTCAAGCATGTGTCATCCGCATATAGCAACAATATAATTGGTCCATCATTCTCAATATTAAAGTAAGGGTTGGGATTAGCTTTACTCTTAGTAAATCCCAAGCTCATCAGAAAATTATCAATCCTGTCATACCAAGCTCTTGGAGCTTGCTTCAACTTGCAGACATGATTCTTCCTGTCCTGTACTTTGAAAACACATTTTCACATCGTAGCACACTTTCTCATCTGCAATTCAATCTGCATAATCATGTGTTGGTTCTGTGTGCTTTCTGCAAAGCACTATTTGTCTCACTACTTGAGAGTATGTCCTCTACTCTCTCTGTGATTGTTTCTGGAACCAGGACTCTGCACCTACAGTTGTTATTTCTGAAGTTGATAATGACTTCTCTATTCTCACTATAGTTGTTAAACTCTAAGAGTATATCCTATATTCTATCATGGAAACAACTTCATCTAAAACTGAGAGTGGCTCAATAACTGATACTAAAGGTAGATTTTCTTCTTTCATGGAGGTAACTCAATCTCAAATACAGGGACTGCTCCCCCCTAAATCTCATATTGTATCATAATCATGATTGTTCTAGTTGTCTTCAAGAATACTAGAACTATTTCTTCAATTTCTAGAGCAAGTGTCTTGTCATAGTCTTCTCCCTCTTGCTGAGAGAATTCTCTCGACACAAATCAATCTTTGTACATCTTTTTATTGTTATCTACATCATGCTTGATCTATTATATCAATATTGGAAGTCACCACTGACTTCCCTTCTGTTCTCAAGGAAAAATCCATATCCCATTCCTTCTGAATGGCTTCCTCCTCTGTCATTGAAACAAGGGAATCTTCCTAGGATATTTCACGTCTCCTAGAAGTCTCTGAAGCTACAATATAGTCTTCTCAATTCATGGCATCTGTCTGTCAATCCTGGAAAACATCTCTTTACTCATTTAATCCTTTCTGAGATCAATCTTACTTTGAGTCTTGATTTCTTCCGAGTCTACAAAAACTTCATAGTTTCTGCAGGATATACTTGGTGTTGAATACCAAGTCTTAATATGAAAAGATGAGTCAAAATTCAAATGAATTTTTCTTCCTGTCAAGGTGGATTCATTATCCATTGACCAAGTCTACTATGATTTCCATTCTAATTTTCGATCATTTTTGGAGCCTTCGGCTCCTCATGATCTGTCTCCATATGAGATGTTCTATACTTAACAAAAGTAGATTCTTCTTCTTCTTCTTCGATATATGGATGTATATGGTCATATATTCAACTTGGATAGTCTCCTCCACTTCTCATCTAATATATTGCCTCCTGCAATCATCACTATATCTCCCTCAGGGTTATCACTTGTGACTTGACCGAAACAAGAACAACAAGGGAGAAACAATAGACAAGAATAATACTCTTTATAATAATAATAAAACAATAGTGAGAACAATTGTCATAGTAGCTCCTTTAGAGCCATTACTTGTGACCTACCTGAAACAAGGGTAAAAATTAATAAATACAATAATAAGGAATGAGAGAAACACTCTTCTACTATTGTGATCAATCATTCCTCCATAGTAACCTCGAAACAAAAACAAAAAAATTATCCTAGAGAACATGTTAGTTATATCTAGTGAATGATTATAGTAAGCATTTATCTCAATAGTTATCACATGCTACCAAGTATTCAATAATAATACTTTTCAAAGATTGTTATCACAACTATAGTGCTTAGCAGTTATCAAACTTTATATGTGTAAATTTGAATCTTATCAATTTAATCAAAATCAAACCTAGAACCTAGAGTCTTGTCCTCAAGGATGAGTGTGTTTCTTTTCTTTCGAGTCTCCTTCAGTCAAGATGACAAGTACTTTATTCAACCTGTCCTATGTACTAAGAAAATATACTATCTTGACAAAAATCTGATACAGGGAATAAAATCTATAATCTCAACTTCAATCAATCTAATGCTTTGACCGATAATTAGTATGATAACTTCAACATATCAAAATGCAACCTGGATATTCATAAGATTACAATAATTCCATAACAAGTATAGGCATATCAAAGTAATCAAACCTGGGGTGCATAGTTCCTCTGAATGTGTTGGATCTGAGATCCCTCTAGATCTTTGATTATTGTTTAGATAAAAGATATTTTCTCCTACAAGTACCCTTTAAAATAAAGATATAGTTTAAACACATGTAAGTACATACCTATGAAAGCATCAACAAGTAGTGGCACCATCCGATGGCAGCGGAAATAAATAACAAACCCTTAAAACTTCAAAGGTGGTTCAACTTGTAACTTAAATTTAGCTGGATATTTGCTAGGGTAAGGCACACTAGGACAATAAAAATCAGTCCCAACACTTCACAAAAACTTTCAATGCAATTGGTATTGCATATGGTGCTCGCACTGCAACCAGTGTTGCAACCGGCATGAAGGAACTGGCACGAAGGAACCAACACTGCAACAACAATTGATACTGCAACTGTAACTTAGGGTTTTATGAGGAAACTCTAATTTTTCAAATTTCAAATTTCATAATTCTGATTTAGGGACTAGATGCACCCTCCTAGGGCGAGTTCCTAGGTGTGGTTACTTTCTCCAACATCCTCCTCAAACAAGGAAAATGTCACAGTTAGGGTTTATGCATAAACCCTAATTCTGCAGCAGCTGCAACATTGAAAATTGAATCTAGGAGAGGGTGTGTTAAGGCTATTCAATTCTTATAAATTGTGATTTGGTCTCTTTCAGGCTTGCTTTGATACCAAGTTGAAGTTTTTACTTATACAACTAGTAGTTACAATTCTTCTTTATTATTATAATAATTTAGCACATTAGATGCATAAATAAGATCATTGAAAGAGAGGCAATCACCGAATCAATAGTGACACACATTTTATCATGGGAATCCCCCATGGGGCAGAAAACCCAGAAAAAATTCCTCAATATAGATAGACCAAATACCGAACAAAATATCCTCCTCTACTCCTTCACTAGGAAGAGTAGTCTTCCACTTAACCAATAAATACTAAGAGATAGACAAAAACCCTCCTTGACGTCACCCCCAGTTGCAACAGTTTCTCCTCCAAGACTTGTGCACTGCAGAGTTGAGTGGTGAGTATGTAAATGAGGTGCTAGCCCCCTTTATAAATAATAGTTTGGCCTCCCTTAATTAGGTCTATCGACCTGTCACTTTACCCTTTTAATTTACATTTAATTGTCAAGGCACAAAAGGGTCGACTTTTACAAAGGCACAATAGGGCGTAATTAATAAATATAACATAATAATATTATTCAACACTCCCTTTTAGGTAGAATATTCTTCGAAGTTACAATATTTCAAAAACAAAAAAGACACTTCACAGTTGTATTGGATATCAAACATCAATCTCTTAACAATACTTGATAATCATAATAGTTGGGAAAGGATGGAAAATGGACCCAACCAGAATTTGAACGGTGAGAATACTCGTGGTATGCACAATTATTTCTCCTTTTTTCTATCCTTTCTACTCATCTTACTCAAATTCATATTTTCAAACTACCAAAGTAAACAACAAATCAAGCTCTAGAATTAATCATAATAATTCTAGAAGATGAGTGGATTGGCATTTTGAAGATTGCAATGGTGCCTCCAAATTGTTTAATAGAGGAGGCTTTGAAGGAATATCCAATATTGCAAGGTTGGAAACTCTTTAAAACTAAGATTATTGTTTCATTAGTGGATAAGATAACTTACTATTCTAGAGTAATCTATATTTCTATCTATGTATCTTCCTTTATCTGGGAGCATGGACATGGTTCGGTGCTATGGAAATCATTTTGCATTATATTTCAAATTATTGTATTCTCATGGTATTGTATTTGAATGAGCATTTTATGAAAATGAGAAAACAACTAGGAATGTGGAATCCATATATTTATTGCTTTGTCACAAGAACATGTGTTTTTTTAATATGTGGAACTACATGCATGTTTCTACAATCGTTTTTTCCTCAAAAGGTATGTATAGATTTGGTTGGAATTGCTTTTGATACCTAGGCATTGCCAACTTAGAAATGGGAAAAGAAGAAGAAGAAGAAAAAAATATTTCTTTTATGTATTTATTTTGGTTAGTGTAAGGCCCGCGACACCAAGCTCGTGTGCATGCACTTCCACCACAGACTAAAATAAAGGAAATTGATCAGGTAAGATGCTCGGTGCATGTGAGAAAACAAAATCTTCATATATGGGGAGATTTGGGGTTCCTTGGGCACGTGACATGCCAAGAGGCAACTCCACCTGAGGTGTCTTCTGACACAAGTCAAACAATGAACAGTTTGATGAAGGGTTGAGGGAAAGTCTTGGTGATGTAGGGCCCCCTTCTCTCCTAAGGGTTTTGTGACCTCCCTTTCTAGGATCAATCAAGAAACTGAGTCTGATTGACTCTTCGGGTCTCTGCTAGACCCCAAATCCACCTACACAGGTCCTTTCTCCAAAGACGTAGGTCGTATGAGACCTGTGGGTTCTCTCCTGAGCGTTGTTCAACTTCTATGCCAATCGAGCATTAGCTCTTCTCTGGTTACGCCCCTTCCTTCTTGCGACCACGACTATGACCACTCTCCTAACTCAAAAGGCGTTTCGTGATTTCGCATATCGGGTCTTAGCATATGAGTCACCCTAAATTTCCTGACCTCTGAAATCGCGACAGAATCCTAGCGTGTGCTAGCCCATCTATTCCCCTTCACTATAGTGACCCTTTGCTATGACTGTGGGCCAATCTTCCAAGCGCATTTTGATTTCACGTATCGGGAACTCCTGATGTGATTCACCTTCATTCTCATGAGGTCTGAACTCCCGATGCTTCATATCGGATGACCCAGATCCCCCCTCAATCTGACAGATCAGATAAAATCACTCTCACTCCCGACTCCCTAAATGTCGATATTTCAGAGCGCCAAATCAATGGCTCACGCTCCTTTGGATCTGACGTCCACTATCAAGTCGCGAACTTGGGCCTCACGAATTCCTAGAATTTTGTCCTTTGAATTCTCTAATGTGTGAGTCAGCGAAATGTTGATCGTTCGCCACGCATCCCTTCCGATGGACGGTCCCGATGATTTCAGAACTTGGGACTTACCTGGAAAATCAACAGTCCTCATTCTCTCCTTTGATTGATGGCTACGAGCAAGTCGCGAACTCAGATTTCACGAGTTCCCAGAACTCTTACTTCTGATTTCCCGAGTTGCGAACTCCCGACAAAACGAGATCTATGGTTCAACTCCCTCCTCCGATCAACGATTGTGATCAAATCATGATTCGCGAGTTCTTATAACTCTGACTTTGACTTCTCTGAGTCGCTAGTCATCGAAACGATGATCTCTCACCACGTGTCCCCCTTGATGGACGGTTCCGATGATTTCAAAATTTCTTAACCCTACTCCTCCTGTGTACTTTCAAAGCTTATCATTGGTTCACTTTACGTTGATTGGGCGGCTACGATTCTTTTGTGCTCAACCCGAATGAATGAGATCTTTCCTCCTCTGTGCTTGCTCCTTGTTGTCTGGACGCTGATCAGATGATCCATATCTTTCCTTCTGAGCGTACACTTTCTTCAGACTTAGAAGATTTTCGAAAGATTCAAAGGATTCGACCTTTATCCTTCTGGCGATTCCGTTTCTTGGATATCGTCCACACTTATGAAAAGAACTATCCCTTCTGATCTTGGTCTCATGAAGACTTCGACTTTTCATGCACTCCTTTCATTTCAAGGATTTCGATAACTCAGATCCGAAGGATTTCTCGAAGAGTATGTCAATTTTAGTCGAATCTTAGATATGTGCACTCCTTGCACCAGATCTTTAGGCAAGGTTTGAATTCTTGCGGACGACTGTGCACGCCTTACACCAGCCTCTTTTCACTCCTTGCAAAGGGAAAGTTTTGTGCTATCTCTTTTGAGCTTCGGAATCAAAACAGATCCCGTTAACGCACTCCTTGTGTTTTGTGTGCACACCTTATACCACTCGACATAAGAGAAACAATTGAAACTTATCCTAACATTCACAATTCCATCTACTCATAACGAAATTCATTCATTCATTCATGAAAGCATAATAACAGAGAATTGCAAAACAATGTCCACACCATGCATTGGATCAATTTTCCTCTGTTATATTCATAAGTGAAAATGGCTACAATTGTAATCAAAACAAAAACTGAAAAATCAGAAATCTACTACTAACTTGTAGCTAGCCTCATTTGGGCGTACAAAACCTCTATTTATCTCAGAGGGATCTTAGGGTTCCCCCTGACTACTTGTCTACATAAAAACCTATCCTGACGGCTATCTTAGTCCAGTCGCATTCTGAATCCAGAGTGGAAACTCCCACTTCGCTCGCAATCACTCAAGTGTGCCTCAAAATCTGGTGCTGAGTTAAGGTGTACTTCAAAATATCTGCTGCTACTGTCAGTGTTGAGATTCTGTACAGACTCCCAGACGCTGATAGATCCTGCTCCACGTGCTTGCCAGTGATGCTCCTGCATCACTTGGGCACTCCACCAATGATGGAAAATTGACTAAGGAATGAGAGGCACACTTAGGAGATTTGAATGGAATCACCTAAGGGGCATGCACACCCAAGACGACAAGTCAATTAGACGGATCAATTGGTTGGCCAAACGATGGAATGAAGTGTTCGGTGGGTCAGCTAGGAAAGCCACCCAAACGCACCCACATGTGGAGTCGACATAACCTTTCAAAGGGGCATGACTTGGTGAACCAACAGGTTAGATCACCCATGGGAAAAGAGATGTGACACTTGGCATGGATCGATGCCTACAAAGGCACAAGGGCACACAACCAAGAAGGATATTGGTAGAGCTTGGAAGGCAAGAAGAGTTATGTAGCTCTGAGACATATGAAGAAGGGTGAGCTCCCTCAAGGAGCCAAGTCACTCAACTTGGGAGGATTTGTGCTACCTTGAGGAGGATTTGGTGGACATAGTTGGGTGAGCTTCACTTGGACTAGATTTGGGGAAGTATGAAAATGCAGGTCTATTGGAGGCATGTGTGAGGTAGAACCATAATTTTTGAAATCTTCAGAAATGAAGAGACAACAAGTATGTTGTTGTAGGTACATATGAGGTGCACCACAAGAGGTTGTAGAGACAGTTGGAACATAGAGTCTTGGTGAAAAATATATGTATGAGTGTCTTGGTAAAGTAAGACAAGTTGTTGGACTCTGTCGAAGTTGTAAACAGATCCGATAGTGCTCATTGTCGAGTGTTAGGCACAGTTAGGCACATTTCTTATCTCCCGCACTATTTCTGTGTATGTATTTTGTTTGTTCCATTGTTGTTCTCCTGGCTTCTCATGTTCATGGATGTATGTGTAAATATGACTAAATTTCTAAGTATATAAGACTTGCACTAGAGTAGGAGTGTGACTCATTAGTAGCCTAGAATGGATTATGTGTATGCTCTAGGTAAAGATGCATAGTTTGAATGAAGTATCCTTGGTGTTGCCAAGAAAACAAGTGAGAAACGTCACAGTGTTGCATGCCCTCAAGAGGTGCACAATATCAAGGCACACAATGGGGACGTCACAATCAAGCTAATATTGATTTATTTTTGGATCAATGTGCCAATCCGGCACAATGTGGACATATTTCTTGTTTTCTTTACATTTTAAATCTTAAAATGCCTCTAGAAAATATTACTCTAGGGGATTTGTTAATTATTTACATTTAGAACAATGGAAACTATATTGGCTATGAGCTTTTGACATTGTAGAAAACATTCCTTTGTTTGACCGCTCCCCATAGATTACTTTCATTTTTTCCTTGTAACTTTGTTTTTCATATATTAGGTACTAGATATGGTTCCCTCCATCTTGTTATCATGCTGGGTAAGTCTATAAGGTAGAACTTTTATTTAAGATATAATACATGCATTTTAACTTTAGCTTCAACCATATAACATCCAAAATCTTGTGTTTTGAGCGTACTTTGAAAATTGTTTTTTAATGTGTTTTGAGCCTACTTTGAAAATTGTTTTTTATGTGTTTTGAGTCTAAATTAAAAATGGATCTGATGACTGGAATCTAATATGATTGTTGATGTATTATGTGTTTTGAGCTTAAATTGAAAACTGGTATTATGTATTTTGTGTTTCAACCAATATTTATGTTCTTCATGAGTCAATAATTTTAGAGACTTGATAACACCATTTCATGTCCAAAATCTATGATTTCCACTAGGGCAAGCCAACTTTCATTTTTGAGCCAATCATTATTTTCCTATGCTAGTAGATTGTTAAAGAGGTTTTCATTTGCATATTTCATTTCCTAGCACTCATATTTATTTATATTGATTACACATGTCATGACCTATGTCCTGATGGCCATGTCATTAATGCATGACCAAAAATGTGATAATTATGTGCCCTCCTATTCAAGAACATCCTATTGTGAACTTGTTTGAAGAGTTCTTTCATAATTGATGAATTAATAATAATAGTCCACAATAGAAGTGGTAGAGCAAAGATTAATATCTCTTGAGCTTGACAAAAGTGGTGGTCAAGATCACCATATATATGATATTTTTGGTGAAAAATCATCAAAATTGATAGAGGGATATGCAAGAATGTGCAATACAAACCCTAAAAAACATAACCCCTGATGTTTGCAAGATTATCTAGAAGAGGGACAAATTATGTTTATTTTTCCAAACATGTAAAATGAGTATATTATAGTTTAATGAATATATTTTCATATTATTACATATGGTTTTATACTTTATCAAAACAAATTCCAAGAATTCACAATGTTTTATAATTCCATGAAAGATTTGCCAATATTTTACAAGATTTTGTAATTCAGTGAAAGATTCGCTAAGATTTTACAAGATTGTATAATTCAGTAAGAGATTCATCGAAAAAAATAATTAATATATATATATATATATATATATATATATATATATATATATATATATATATATATATATATATATATATATATATATATATATATATATATATATT
>ML792712.1:77713-96621 GCA_009831015.1 Picea engelmannii | reverse complement strand
TCTATCTCTGGTTCTTGTGTGGCCCCTTTGCGGCTCGGGGGGCTAAGGGGGAAGAAGAGTACCCCTAGCGTTGGCTGGGAGGTACCGGTGAGCTTTCTACGGTCGGCAAGCAGGACGCGGCACGGAGCGAGGGAAGCGGCACAACGCGAGGGACGTCTCCGAAGCGGGCGAGTGGCAACGGTATGATTTTAATGGTGAAGTAGAAAGTAGTTTTATATTCGGCAAAAATTATTGTTATTGGTGATAATATGATGAGATTGTTTCGCATTATAGTTTGCAATTTCGTTCCGCAATGATATTGTAGAGTTTATTTATATTCTGATCATGTGTCACTTTAGTTATGATGTCATGTGATTTTGCATTGATATGAATTAGGTGATGTTGTTAATTTTTTATTTGTTAAAAAGAAAAATAATTTTTTTCCTATTGTACTTCGCTATTCATAGACATAACGAAGGGGTCGTTACACTTTTTAATAAAAAATCGGATGCAAATGCCACATCAGAGTGTCATGTCAAAGTTCCATGTCAGCAGAATGTCCTTTTAGCAGTACCACGGAGGCAGGTTCATGGTGGCGAATACTGGATGGTAAAACTATGACCATCCAAAAATATGAAAAATACTTAAATGGGTCTTTAATAAAAATCCAGATGTTGGATGCCACATCATAACACCATGTCATAACATCACATCAACATTTCCACATCCATAATAATTCATTCAATGTCTATGAATATCTTCAAGATTTTGAAGGTCATAAACTTTTAGAGGCATTTTGAGGGCCTGCACAACATTTTTAGGGGGTCAAAATCTTGAGAACTGTCTATACATTTCGTACACACAATCCCTATTACTTGAAATAAATAACTTGATAATATATTTCCGACAAGCTATTCGAAGTGAAAAATGAAACTCGTATGAGAAAATTACAACTAAAACAATATAGGGTATAAATTAGGTACCAATTTACTTCCAGAGGGAATAAATCCTTGCTCATATGTGTTGATCTAAAAGATTGTTTTACGTTCTTTGAGTCAACCTCATGAGGATAAAATCCCCCTGTGATTTTTAAGAGGTGGTACTCTATGTTTAAATTGCATGCATAAATATAAACAAGTCCTGAGAAGGACTAGGCTTATTTAAAACAAATATTCACATGCAAGAATCCCTGAGATGGGACCAAGTATCTTATAAAAGGAAATTATTTACAATATATTACATAACTCATCAACCAATAAAGTATAAAGATAAATAGTATGACATTTCCATCACAACATTCATCAAGACATAACATAATGTCTAAGTAAAGGAACAAGAAAGTACAATCTGCATATGGCAAAAAACTTTAAATGATTATTTCATTAGGCATAAAAAATATTATGATAGATAGACATTTGGAATCTCAATCTTGAAACCAAAGTCTTTGAGGTTACAATAATGTAATATCCCAAGTAGTTCTTTGGGAACCTTAAAAATAATAAATATGTCTTTAAAAATACAAGGTAAATGTCTTGAAAATAGAGATTTGTGTTTGACCTTCAAAGTGAACTAGGGCAAGGCTCTCGCGGACCATAAAATGAAAATACCTACAAAAGAAAAACATTCAAATATCATCTTGGGTTTCACGTATTACTGGGAAATGTGACGAATGATTATAGAAGAATGATAACAATAAGAAGAAAAAGGTTCATGCTTGGCTCACTTGATGGAAAGTTTTTACGAACCTGTTACTTTCTTGAAAGTGTCTCTTTTGTAGATGCCAGTTGTTGTTGAGGTGGCATAACTATTGCAAACGTTTCTTATTGATCTAGCTCGGTAATTTTGATTAAGGCTTTTCTTAACCAATATTCAATATATTCCCTCATGGGGGCCATCGTGAGATCATGCGTTGTCTTTATCTTGAACAATTCATTCTCCGTATCTCTTAAGTCCATGTGTCACCTACCTCATCATTTATGTTGATGTATATGACTAGCCACCTTTCAACTTCTTCTTCAGAGAATTATATTGTTTCGATGAACTCATTTGCTCATGCAACAATATTCAATACATTAAGTTGGTCTAACAATTGTTCTTTTTATGAAAGTATTCTATCCATTAATAGGTTTTGGCCATCAAGTTATTTCGTAAGATCGACCAACTTAAAAAATAAGTCACCTCTTTATTTTTCAAGGAATCTATTTCACTTATCATTTCTCTCAAATAATTTATTCTCCTCAACTAACATGCATTAGTTTGTTTCATCTGGATATTCGAAGGAAGGTTTTTTTTCTCTTCTATGGATATCACTCAGGCTTGAAATTTTGGCAGAGAATGTATCCACAACGTCCTTGTAGAAACCTTCAACATTCTCCAGATATTTCTGAAGATATTCTTTGAAATTTGTAATTCTTGTTGCAAATTTAGTGGAATCATGTGCAAGTTCCTAAATTTATTGAATCAAATATTTTTTCTTTTCTGGATGATAACATCTCCAACATATTTTTTTGTATCCTGTAGTAAACTTGATGAACCTTTACATTTGTTACTACTTTTTGGGATATGGGATATCTTCTAAAGTGAGTGTTGGTTGAATTATGTTCAAAGGTTCTGGAAACAAAGTTCCTAGAATCAAGGATGCTTCTAATTATTTTATTCTTTGTTTTAATTACAAATTTTCCTTTTCCATAGTATTTATAGTATATTTTAAAAATTTTCCAATTGCATCATGGAATTGTACAATTGTTTATGGTGCGACCCCATCGAAAATCGATTGTTGATTTCCATTTCTTAGTTGACTTTTTTTGTATTGAATTTTTAAATTAACAATTTTTTGGACACTTGATTGTAGAATGTCTGGTGCAAGGTTATAGAATCTTCTTTGAATATCATTGGTTCTGTTGGGTTGTTATATTCTTTGCAGTGAAAGTCTAGTCGAGGTGAATCGACTGACAGTTAAAGTCGAGGTGGATCAACAACAAGTCAAAGGTCGAGGTGAATCGACCGAGTAAAGTTGAATTCGAAGGTCGAGGTAGTTCGACATGGTATAGGAATCCACAGAAATTAGAAGAGGTCAAATAACATGAGGTCAATAGGCGAACATGTGGTGACTCACTGAAGATCGAACGAAGGTCGACTGGTAATACAACTTGAAGTCAAATGTAATAGAATACCGATATTTGTGGGATTTGTAGCCAATGATCTGCATGGATCTGTAACCATTTTTGGGCGCCAAGTATTAAGTTTTTTTCATGTTGTAAAGACTATAAAGAGGTGTGTTGTAAGTTCGTAAATGCTAATGAATAAATCGTAGGATAACCAGTCTTTAGAGAAATATTTAGATGTAGGTTGTTGGTCATGTAGATATAAGATGAATTGGCTACATGGTTGTTCTTGCGCATGAAAGAGGGTAGGATGTCAATTGTGTCTTAGGTGTGGACCAAGGTTAGACATGTAACCTTTTATTCATATTGAATAAGACAACAAAAGAGAAAAATTATCAAAGAATGTTGGTTTTCTAGGTTTGGATTTCCATGGTAAAATTTCTATTTACTGTGTGATTGCTTTGTCATTTACGGTCTTGATTAAATTCTTCTTCTCTTCTGCTAGGTTTAGTGTGGAAGTGTCTCTCATTTCCTAACAAGTGGTATCAAAGACATGTTATGCTTTGGAAAGTGTATCAAATATCGATTTACCAATATTGAATATGAGAAGTAAACCCTAGGTACAGTAAGAGTTGTAAGTCATAAACTGTGTTAAAGATCATGGTAAAGAATGGCGAGCAGTTCAACGATAGAGATAGAAAACTTCAATGGCCATAATTTTGAGCTTTGGAAGATTAAAATGGAATATATTTTTGTAGATAGAGAACAATGGACAACGATCTGTCCAGGTACCCATCCAACAGGCATGTCGACAAAAGAATGGGAGAAACTCGAAAGAAGAGCAAGAAGTATGATTCGACTTTGTCTTGCAGATTGGGTACTACTAAATGTCTCAGGTGAAGATTCAGCCAAGAAACTATGGGAAAATTTGGGAAGCTTATACCAGTCGAAATATATGGTACATAAGTTGTTTCTTAGAAAGAAACTATATCTTCTGAGAATGAGTGATGGTAGTTCGATGACTAAGCATTTAAATGTGATTAACACCATTTTAATTTAGTTATCATTTGTGGATATTAAAATCAATGAGGAGGAGAAGTGTATAAGCATGTTATGTTATTTGCGAGACTCCTGGGATAGATTAGTCGTGGATATAGGGAGTAATACAACAACACTAGCCCTAGAATATGTGGTTTCTTCTCTGTTGTTAGAAGAAATGAAACGAAAGAACATGGAAGGATTGATTAAATATGATTTAATAGTGAGAGGTTGGTTAGTTGAAATATATACAGGAAAATTATCCGGTAGAAAGTCTAAGTCGAAGGGTAGATCAAAATACCCAGTTTAGTCAACAAGAAGATGTTGGAAATGTGGTAAAGATGGGAATTACAAAAAGGATTGTAAGTCGAGGGTGATGGAAGTCAGTACGAGATTTGACGTGAAGCAATCGACTGAGAGAAAGACAACCTTAGATAAGGGAGGTGATGTGCACCTGGCATTGACCAATACATAATTGGATCAAGGTGTTTGGTTGATCGATTAAGGATAAGCATATCATATGACACCACATAGATAATTTTTATGTGAGTATGAACAATATGATGGAGGTTATGTGTTCTTGGGGGACAACTTGACAACCAAAATTGTCAAACAAGGAATATTTCGATTGATACCGTGAGATGGGAGGAAAATAACCCTTCCAGGTGTGATACACATTCTAGTTTTGGAAAGAAATATAATAGTTGTCAGTAAGATGAGTGATGTTGAGGTACACACTCTGTTTCAGAAGGATTCGTGCAATATGGTGAGAGGTGTGATGGTATTAATGAAAGGAGTTTGAATAGGAACCCTATACAATTTATTAGGGAATTTTGACTCGATTGGATGCAACGAAATCGTTGCTTCTGAATTCGACTCAGCTCGAACCAACTCGGGTTGAGTTAGTACAAACTGACTCGACAAGACATGATAAAATTGACCCAACCAAGCTATGGCATGAGAGGATGGCACACATTGGATAAAAATGACTTCTATCTACGCACAACAAAGGTTTGGTCGAAGAGTTTCATGAATATGGTTTAGAGGTTTACCTTTGTGAACACTACATATATGGAAAACAAAGTCAGGTAATGTTCCCATCTGGAGCAAGAAGGGAAAATGGGATTCTAGAACTGGTTCATAGTGATGTGTTTGGCTTGGTCGCAGTGCCTTCACTTGGTGGATCCATGTATTATGTCTCTTCATAGATTATTTTTCCAGGAATACATGGATATATTTCCTAAGGAAGAGATCATAGGTTTTCGATAAATTTAAAGAGTTTAAAGATCTTGTAGAAAACCAGACAAATAAGAAGATTAAGGTGTTGAGAACTGACAATGGTGGTGAATTCTGTGGAAAATAATTTGATCATTTATGTAAGAAGTGTGGAATAGAATGAAAAAATAACACACCATATACCCCACAACAAAATGGGGTTCTCGAGAGAATGAACAGAATGTTGATGGATAAGGCAAGGATCATGGTCAATGGTGTTGGGATCGCACAAGAATTATGGGTGGAGGTAGTCGACACTGCAAGATATCTGGTGAATATGTCTCCTTAGTCGATGTTAGTTGACACAAATACACATGAGGTATGGTCGGTAAAGAATCCTTCAGTTGCACATCTCAAAGTATTTGGCTGTGATGCATTTATGTAGATTCCCAAGAAAAAGAGAAGCAAGTCGGACAAGAAGGAAGTCAAATGTATTTTCATTGGATATAAAGAAGGAATAAAAGGATATAAGGTCTGGGATATTGCATCAAGGGTAACAATGTACAATCGATATGTGGTCTTAAGAGAAGTCAAAGGTAAGTTTGAGCCTGAAGAAGTTGTTCAAACCAAGAATAATCCTAAGACGATGTGGGTTGAACTGAGGAATGAAGAAGATGATTAAGGTGAGTCGACTGAATCTGAGGAAGAGGTCGAACAATAGAATCCAGTGGTAAGGAGGTCAAAACGAATAAGAAAACCATTCGAAAGGTATAGTCTACCCGATTTTTTTTTCTTATTCGTGCTAACTTCCATCGATGATGAGCCTAAGTCGGTCGGTGAGGTAGTCAACTCGAAAGAGGGTAAACTCTAGAAGGACACCATGGTTGAAGTGATGGAATACTTGCACAAGAATGATATGTGGGATTTATTCAAGTTACCTAGTGGAATAAAGATCGTCGATAACAAGTGTGTATTCAAGAAGAATATGAATATCGTAGGATAAGTCGAGAAGTTCAAAGCTCGACTGGTAGAGAAAGTTTATTCCTAAGTCGAGGGAGTCGACTTCGGTGAGATTTCTTCCCTGGTTGCAAAACTATATTCCATTAGAGTACTAATGTCTCTGGTTGCAACATTCGATCTAGAAATAGAACAAATGGATGTGAAGACAACGTTCCTACATGGGGACCTGGAAGAATAAATCTACATGAAATAGCCTCAAGGATTTGTAGTAAATGGAAAGAAAGAGTTGGTGTGCAAACTGAAAAGATCCATCCATGGTCTAAAAAAATCACCAAGGATGTGGTACCATAAGTTCGACAAATACATCCTTAGTTTGGGATTTGTGAGAAGCAAAGTTGATCACTACATATATTCCAAGGAAGAAGGTGGGTGTTTCATATATGTATTTGTGTATGTCGATGACATGTTGTTGATTGGAAACAACATGGACACAATAAAGGAGGTGAAGAAGCAGTTATCCTCCAAGTTTGACATGAAGGATATCAGTGCAGATAAATTCATTCTAGGAATGGATATTAAGAGAGATTGAGCCACTAGAAATATTTGGTTGAGTTAGATGAAGTATATCGAAACGGTTCAACATGCAGGATTGAAAACCAGTGAAGGTGTCAATTCCTATGGGAGCAAGGATTACTACTAAAGAGTGTCCAAAGACATGGGAAGAAATAGGGTACATGGCACGTGTTCCCTATGCAAGTGTTGTTGGTAGTCTAATGTATGTGATGGTCTACACTCGACCAGACATTTCCCATACAATGGGAATGTTTAACAGGTACATGTCGACACCTAGAAATAAGCACTCGACTGTTGTGAAGAGATTATTTAGGTATTTGTGTGGCAAGAAGGACTATTCTATATGATATCAAGGAAGACCTGGAAGTGACAATGGTAAATTAAATGTACATGTATTTGTCGACGTTAACTGGGATAGAGATATGGATCGACAGAGATTGACTAATGGATATGTCATCAAGATGTTCGGTGGAGAAATAATCTAGATGAGTAAGCGACAGGTGGTCGTATCCTTGTCAACAATATAATTTGAATACATGGCGACCACTCATGGAAGAAAAGAAGTAGTATGGTTGCAAAGGTTATGTTCAAGAATCGATTTTGAGAAGAGAGCTATGAAGGTAAGCTGCGATAGTCAAAGCACAATATTTATCAAAAATAAACTTGGTTATCATTCGAAGAATAAGAACATTTATGTACAGTACCATTTTGTAAGAGACATTGTGGAAAGCAGACACGTTGGAAAACATAGCAGACTCGTTGACCAATTATGTGAGTGTTGTGAAGTTATTTAGGTGAAGAGAGGTAATGGGCATTGTTACCCTAGGTATGTGAACAAAAGTTTAGGAATCTCCTATTTTAGAAAATAATACAATAAGTGGTAGAATGTTGGGTTGTTATATTCTTTGCAGTGAAATTCTAGTCGAGGTGAATTGATTGACGGTCAAAGTCGAGGTGGATCGACAACAAGTCAAAGGTTGAGGTGAATTGACCAGGTAAATTTGAAGTCGAAGGTTGAGGGATTTAAACATGGTAAAGGCATCGAAAAAATTTCAAAGAGCTCAACCAACATGAGGTCGACAAGCGAGCAAGTGGAAATTGACTGAAGATTGAATGAAGGTCAACTGGTAATACGACTTGGAGTCGAATGCAACATAATCTCAACATTTTTGGGATTTGTATCCAATGATCTGCATGGATGTGTAACCATTTTTTGGTGCCAAGTATTTAGGGTTTTTCCTATTGTAAAGCCTATAAATAGGTGTGTTGTAAGGTCATAAAGGCTAATGAATAAATAGTAGTATAGCCAATCTTTAGAGAAATATTTAGATGTAGATTGTTGGTCATGTAGATGTAAGTCAGATTGGCTACAAGGTTGTTCTTGCGCAATAAAGAGGGTATGATGTCAATTGTTTCTTAGGTGTGGACCAAAGTTAGACATGTAACCTTTTATTCAGATTGAATAACACAAAAGAGAGAAAAACGCTCAAGGAATGTTGGTTTTCTCAGTTTGGGTTTCCAAGGTAAAATATCTGTGTACTATGTGATTGCTTTGTCATTTATGTTCTTGATTAAATTCTTCTTCTCCTCTACTAGGTTTAGTCTAGAAGTGTCTCTCATTTCCTGACAAGTTCCTATTTGAATAGGGATTTAGTGATTTCTCAGGTTTCCAACAATCTTTTCTCAAACCAACTCGGTTATTCGATAAGCTCATCCACATCCATAACTCATGGGATTTCTTGGTTTTTATGTATTCCTAACCCTGTTATATGTGTGTTCCTTTTTCTCTTGGTAGAAGTATATACAGTATGAGAATTTTCAAGGTTTTTCTATGGTGGGTATTTATCACCTCCATCATCTGAACTTTCGGTCGATGTTTTTCTCATATCTAGACCACTGCTCCTAGGCTTTGTTCTTGCCAAGGTACTCTTTTGAGATACATTAGGTGAAATGGAATTTCTATATGTCAATTATCTTTCATGTTGTCAATATCCTTCATTAGTATTGATTATTTCTTCAATTTCATTTGAAACTTGGTCGAACAAAATCTCAAGGAGATCTAAATTATCTCCAACTCCTTCTTTAAACTGCTCAATTTTGGTAAAATAAGAAGAATAACCAATTGATGTCATATGTGCAGTAAACATATCATTTGGGTCGAAACCCTCAACAAGTTTAGTTTCTTTCAAACTTAGTTGGTCAGTATGACCTGCAAGTTCATCCAAATGGGATATATGTTTTACAATAATTTCTCTAATTTTCCAAGGCAGGGGGATGCATTGCTTCTTTCTCTTGTCATTGAAGAAGTGAGCCCAAGTTTTGTATTGTTTGCAATCTTCCACAACAAAATGTCTATCTGATACATAAAATGAGGGAAGAAAAGGCATCTCTTCACATCCAAATAACATGATAATATTGAATTATTCATTAGTCTCGAAAACTCTTTTTCCCGCAAGAAAGGTGACGAATTTGAGTGATAATATCGACGTACTAATGAATTTTTTTTGAATCGGGTAAAATTTGTACTAAGCTTGGTGTCTCCACAAAACTGAATACCATGTGTAAATTGGTTCCATATTAAAATCAATGCTCATTTCCCTCGACAACTCCTCAAATACATGACACTAGGATATGGCGAAAATGAGGTAGGATGTCATATAAAATTTCCATATCTTTTTCAAATTACTTAATTGAAATGAAACTTCACTAGAAATAATGTGGCCCCAATCTATAATGGTGTTTTCATGCAGAGAAAAGTGAAGTACATAGATAATATTTATTGGTACATATGTTGTAGATTCCAGACCAATAATACGAGCAAATAACTAGGAAAATTCCTTGTATGGGTATTTCAAGGAGCTTACCTCAATATTGGAAGTACCAAGGTTACTTTTTGGGTTGACCAGATAATTCCTAAGAAATTTTTCTCCTCCTTTATGTTGCTTGATAAATTAATTATCCTCTTCACCTTTGAATAGCATAGTGGATGTAGGAAGCCATAGCATTTTGGAAAATAATGAAGGAGCTAAAGAGATGGATTGGTGTCCTTGAAGTTGGATTATTATTTTCTTCGAATAGAATTTATCTGGATATCATTGAACAAGGTCTCTAAAATATGTTAACTCTGGAACACAACCAACAAGGGTTATGCCTAAAGTCCAAATCAGGTTCATCTTTTCTCAGTCATAGAGAGATATTTGTAGTATGTGTATGCTCATGACCACTAGAAAACTTGATCTTCACTCCCAATTGTGTTTAGTGTATCCCCACAATACAATTCCTTTCTCTTACTTGACATTATTTTCTATGCTTTTTACTTTTGGAAATAGGTAGTGCTAATGTCGATATTTACAACTTGGAATGTTAGTTCTTATTTAATTATCATGTATTGTTCTTATAATTTAATCATTGTAGTTCTTATTTCAAAATTTGCATCATGCACGACAATATTTTTGAATTTATTACAAGGTTTAATTGATCTTTGCTATTTTAATAATGACATTATGTCTTCGCAAGCGGTGGTTGATGTGGTGGGGGAGAATAAATGGGATGGGAAGTGGTGATGTGATGATGTGGTAGATGAAAAGTGGCTAAGTATGGAGGTGCATTAAGAAAGTTGGAAGGTATGTTATGTAGTATGTGGGATTGTAGGTCGACGGGTATGCAGCTCTGGGAGCATACAAGAATGAAAAGGTCAAAATGAAAGTGCCCCACACCTGAATTAAGAAAATTGACTAAGTATGGGAGATAGTTGTTTTGTGGGTCACGGAGGTGAGAATTGCATTTTGTAGAACACTATAGTGTGGGTCGGTGGGTATGTGGGTCTGCAAACATAGGAAAAAGGTTAATAGGATAGTAATTCATCTTTCATATGCATTTCAAGAAAATGGTTAAGTATGAAAAAAGTGAAAAATGCATTATGGAGGACATGGAGATAATAGGTGCAATTTGTAGGTAGCATGATTACGGGTCTGCAAACCCAAGGGCATGCGGGTCTGGGACTTGTTCTACTCCCGCATCACTCAAAATATGACTAAGTGTCAGAAACTTTGAAAGAAGAGAAAAAAAAGGCTTAGTATGAATACACCAGTTTGTGGGTGTGTGAACCTAAGAATTTGATGGTAGTATGACTTACAACTCACATTTTAAAAATAAAAAGAGACTAAGTAAGGATATCCAAGAAGAAAAGAAAAATATAAGGAAGAAGTTTTAAGGAAAATTATGTATATGCAAATATTGATCAAGAATTTGGATCAACAAGAAGTCAATTTGGGGAACAAGAGTAGTCTGTGGAAATATCATGGACCATAGAAGACGACCACCGAACTAGAATTGGAATCTGGGTACCTGAATTTGTATAATATGGAAGAAACGACACTTGTAGCATAGAGGGAAAAAAATGAGAAAACAGTCTAAACTTCTGTAGACCATAACTATCAACTTGAAGCTCGTATTTGGGGAAAAAAGTAGCCATCAGAAAGATGACTTAGAGAGAAATTTGTTTAAAGAATGTGAATTTGACTTAGTGCATTGTGTTCTTCATAAATTAATATGAAGAATTTCCTATAACCTAATTAATAAAAAAAGAATTCAATGTCTAATTCTAAAAACAATTGTTGCATGCACATTTTTGCAGAATTAGAGATACAGGAAATCATAAACAATTTCCTACATGAGGACAAGATATATGGAGGACACCCAAGGATTTTACAATCATGGAGATTAGGTCATATGCTTTCAAAAATTTGTAACTCCCATCTTCCTTTTAATCTTCTTCTTGAAGAGGAAATTACAAAACGGTTCATCTTCTCTTGTCTAGTGACAAGTGTGCAACAAGGGACAAAATTTAGAGTAGTTAGGAAAAGGAAGAAATAAAGGGCAGGTATCATGTCCTTTTCCTATGAACTTTTACTTCTAAGGTAGGTCATCCAAAATTCCAACTGGTCATAGAGTGATTCGATCATCTTTTATGTCAGATGCTCTAATGCTTTTATGTCAGATGCTCTAATGTTGCATTGTTCAGAGAAATATCGTCATCGAGGGTGCTCATATCCTTCTCTAACTTTGTCATGAAATATTGCACCATCGTATGAAGTTTTATCGATTGTGGAATATGTTGATCAATAAGATCATTGGAAATGAAGGTAGTTACTTCAACTATTTGTTTCCTTCGATTTTTGTTGTCCTAAAATGCATTTACCATTTATTCCGCTACTAGGTTCTTTCCAAGCTCATCTAACCTTGGGAGTTTTCCATTTCTTATTAGTTTATGAGAAGCCTTGTGGATCCTTGAACATATTTCCATAGATTTGGTTACTTCTCTATTATCACTTTGTCCTAATTGTTGGCAATAATCCAATGCGTATAGATCGATCTTTCTCCTAGATTTTGATGGCCTATACAACTCAAGAGGTGCATCAGGATTTTCCTCTATACACCAATCTATGTCATCTATACCTTCATGGATAGTTTTTTAATGTGCCAACTTCATTTGTATCTGGTTGTTTTGGTCGATGACTATGGAAGTTGCATATTGGAAGAGGTGTAAATGAGCATACATGTCAATAATGACACCTTCCAATTCATTTATAACCTTCTCGGAACTAAATTTGAAGCTTTGGAGGCTTCTTTCATCCACTTTCATCCATCGAATCTTCTCTTTGAGTTCTCTAATATTTAACTCCTTCTCTTCATTTTGTTTGCATAACTTTTGTATGTTATCTATATTGGCATCCATGAATGCAGAACCGGCTATAGTTGTTGCCATAGGATCCTCTCTAACATCTCTCATGACTGGTACCTGAGTGATGACTTATATAGGATCCCCTTCCATTACTGACATCTTCTTAACTCTCTCTTGCATAATCCTACCAGTTTTAATATCATACGTAAAGCTTCTAAGATCTAGCACTTTAGCTGGTTGAAATGGTTCCCACAGTCCAAGGCCTAAACCACTTCATGTCGGATCTATCTCTGTTCATGTGGTATATCTTCCTGGAATATTTACATCCATGGGGTGTGTGTCATCCCCTCTTATTTCTGCATCTTTATTTTCCCTTTCTTCCTCAACATCTTTTCCAAACACCTCCTTCACTACTTTCTATGCTAATTCCATTTCTACTCTTGCTACTTCTTCCAGCTCTTTTTCTCTTTCTACAATATCTTTTACTTCAAATTCAACTTTGGATTTTGCTTTGTCAGCTTCAAATTTTTGCTTCTTCTTAGCGTCAATCTTCTTTTTCAACACCTTTTATTTATCCCTCCTCTTTTTATCTACTCATGTTTATTTCTCCTCCTTGGCAGACCCTGAATGAGTTGAGATAGATATGGGAGAAGATATCCCAGCTTCCTTTTGTTCTGCTTCTTTTTTGGCCACCTCTCTTGGTGCCTCTTTGTTGGCAATCCTTCTCTTTGGCTGGCCATGCTAGTTGGAAATGACAACGTCATATGTTTTGGAATTTGGATGCACCTCCTCTTCTTACCATATTTCAGAAGTATAATATTCATAAGGGAGCCTGACACTATTGAAGTGTTCCCTTACGACATTCATAGGATCGTGCCTTCTAAATCTCTCTTCTCCAAAGTGATAAGAAAGTAATATGTCTACCTCCACTTAGGCTCATTTGGTATTCTCAAAAAAATAGTTGTCGACGTATAAAGGTAGTGGGGGGCATATCACTTTCTTAAACCTGTACAACATTCCTCCAACCCCATGTATAATAGTCTGGTACGCTACTTTCTGAAGTACGATCTTGTCAGGTATAAATCATGGAAGTAGGTGAGGCGACTTCATTGCATCATAAACCCTTATATAATTTCCATGATCCATTAGATACCAGTCCTTGATTCTTATTATGATTTTTATGTCTTTGTTTGTCATACAAGGGGGAGTGGCGCAAAAGATAAATTCATATAAAGGAGCAAGGAAGTGCTCGCAAATTATTTGGTATTTTGTACGGTATTTGTGCTCCAAGATCACTTTGCAATAGATGTGGATTGAAGCAACAGATGGAAACCAACTCTACCCCATGTTTGGATACATGAGGGCAATGAAGATTATTTCCAGGAGGTATGAGGACATATGGAAATTGGGAAATGTTCATGGTCGTGTTTGCGTTACTATAGAGATGGAAGCATTGAGTTTTTCAGACAATATATCTGCCCAATTGAATGAAACACCTACATATGAGTAGAAATAAATCAAGGGCATGAATGACAGGAGAATTGAGGTACGTCTAGGGCTCCTTATAACCTGCACAACATGGCCACCAAATATTGATAGGGACTTCTTAAGTTCGCCATGGGGTACCAGATCTTAGGCATGTATTTAAATTTCCTGGTTTCCCAATACTAGTTGGAAAACAAGTCTTTCAACATATATTCAAATTAACTGAGGAGCTTTATATCCAATATTTTATTGCTCTCTTCAATGTGATATCATTTAGCTAGAAATTCTAGTCGAAATGAAGCAATAGGTTCCTTTTTTGCATTGCATACATATCGATTATTTATATCGATGTTCTTCAAAATCCATGAAATGATGTCTACACAGGGGAAGATCGTTGGGTGTGATACCACCTTGAAGATTCCTGATTTTCTGATATTATTGAACACCTGGAGTTCATCTAGCTCTTTCGCTTCTATAGAGAAATTTGACTTCTTAAACATGTAGTACACTTCCCCCCATTTCAGAGTTTCTCCATCTTTTTTCTATAAGTCCATTTATATCATCATATATAGCCATGACTATTTCAACCTCTCCTGCTAGTTGGGAGCTTCCAGAGGGATCAGCTTCGGATACTTTTCCTATGGTCTTCTTCCTTAGTGACATGTTTGTACCTGCCCAAAATATAAGTTTAGGATATAATAACAAGATGTGATGTACCAGTTTAAGTGCAGCTAAAATATTGAAATTAGACAATGCTTAAGCACCTTGGAAAAAATTTGGAGGAGAAAGGCTAGATGTTAGGCTTGAAAATTGAAATCAGAGGTCGAGGAACTAACTTCTCCGATACATATTGGAGAAGTTATTATTAATTTCTCTGATAAGGTGAAAAAAGTTGAACTAGTGGAGATGGGAAGAGTTAAGGACAACTCCTCCAATCACATCGAAGGAGTTAGTAAAAAATCCTCTGATAGATTATCGAAAAGATTCACCATAACCCTGATGGAGATACTTGCATGTCCCATGTGATGTGGAAAGCCTTTCCCCAAGCCTTTACCTTTTATAATATTTGATTATCTTTTGTTTAGAGAGACAGGTGGATGGGGGGATTCAAGTTAACCTTTAAATGCACTAGGGATGACACATGTGATGGTGAGATTTGCTAACTTGATTATGGGTGAGAAGACGTCCCAAGTTGTGATTCCTAGTATACTACGAACATTTCATCTAGATTATTTTCGTTTAGCTTGTATAACCTAGAAATTTGTTGTTCAGTGAAGTCTCTTGGATCTTTGTTTTTCCAATGTCTCTTTGTATTAATAAGCTATGTTCCTCCACCAAATCTTGACTTGTGATATTGCATAAAGGGCTTACATGTCTGGGGAGATATGTAGATTTGACATCATATTTCATAGATGTTTAGGCTATTTGTACCAAATGTGCTACGTTTAGACATGTGATTTGGGCTTAGTTGTGAGAACTTCAAAATCACAAAGGCGGCCATTAAGAAGGATGAATGAAAATGCTAACAATAAAAAAGATTAAGAAAACCAACATAACTAAAGGAACTAAATAAAATGAAAATTAGAATCAAGATTCATTTATATACAAGTGATCAACAACCTCAATGGCTAATTGATGTAGTGTTTGAGGATTTGGTTATTAACAGGGAGAGAATCAATTCCCCCTTGAAGGTTCTATAATTGAAAAGTGCCTTGGCCATTTTTTTCTTTAATGAGGTAGGGACCAAGCCAAAGTTGTTGGAATTTTGAATGTTTCCCTTTATCTTCATGTGACTTGTCCCAGTTTAGAACTAAGTCACCAACTTTGAACTCTTTCTCACCTACAGACTTCATCTCAACCCAACATTTTATTGTTTTCTAGTGAGCTTCAAACTTGCTTTTGGTTTTGTCTCGTATTTCCTCGAGGTTCAACAAGGTATCAATAGGAATTTGGATGACAGGGCATTCTTTACCCTGATACTGTTGTGTGAGTTAGAGGGAAGGTAGGTATATTTTCAAGGGTAGAAGGACTTCTTTCCCATAGAAAATAAAATAAGGTAACATTTTGATGGAAGCTTTGGGAGTGACACAATCCACCTAGAGATAATTTTGTAATGCATTGTGCCAATTTCTCTAGTGATCAACCATGGTTCTTTTAAGGATACAAATGATGTTCTTGTTTGTATATTCTACTAAGCCATTTCCCTAGGGATAGTAATTGGTTGAGTATTTTAAAATGATCCCTTTTTCCAATGCATACTCAGATAATTTCAAGGATGAGAAATAAGTAGCATTATCAAACACTAAAGAGCTAGGAATTCCAAACCTCATGATAATTTGTTGCTCGAGAAAACTTATTACTACCTCCTCATTCACTTTGACTAAAGGTATTTCTTTAATCCAATGTGTGAAATAATCAATAACGGTTAGAATATACTTGTGATGCTTGGATGAATGAGGATTATCTCACCAATGATATCTAGGCCCCATCGCTCGAAGGGTTCTTCTACTGCTATAGGTTGAAGAGGAAAAACAACTTTGCATTCACTTCCCACATATTTCTGACATTCTTCGCAGCTCCTTGAGTACACATGAGACTCCTTGAATAGTGTGAGCCAGTAGTATCCTTCTCTCAGCACTTTGTGGGTTGTTATGTCACTTAAAAAATGACCACTAGTTGGTCCATCGTGCATATCTTTCAGGAAATTATCAACATCTTGTCTTTCGAGGCACCTGAGTAAAACTCTGTCATAATTATTTCTGAACAATATACCATGTAACAAATGATACTGTAAATATTTCAGTCATAACGCTCTTTTTTGCTTAGCATTAATGTGGTTTGGAGTAGTTTCGTGCTGCAGAGAATATTTAATATCATTGTAATGTGATCCTTCAATGGCTGGGACATATGGACCCTGTTGATTATATATTATAGGTTCATCTTGACAACCATCCTCTTCTTGTTCTTCAACGTTATCTCCTTGTGTCACAAATTTACATAATCCTTACCCTTTCATTATATTAGTTGGTTTGAATTTGAGGTCATACTCTTGTAGAGTTGTCATCCAATTTCCTTGTCTTTCACCTAGTTCTTTCTGAACGAATAGAGACCTTACTTCTCAGTGTGGGATGATGAATTTAGTATGATTTTTTAGGATATAAGGTCTGAACTGTTTGATGGATTTATGGACAAAAAAGGCTAGCTTGTCCACCGAACGATAATTCAGTTCAGCACCTTGTAACCCAATGCTCATAAATGTGACGGGGTATTTGTTCCCTTGTTCATCCTTTTGCATGAGCACTGCTGCTAACAAGTGATCGAACGAAAATGTGTACAACAAAAAATCTCTGGAGAAATATAATATTATTAAAAAAAGACTCATAGGGGAGCATTGGCTATTGTAGTTTTAATGTTTTTGAATGTTTCTTTCTCTAATGGTGTCCACTTAAAATGAATGTCCTTTTTTATCATTCTTTGAAGTGGTTTTACAATCTCCGTGAAATTTGGGACAAATATTCTTACAAAGTTTATTCTTCCAAAGAACGATTACATAGATTTCTTGTTGTGTGGTGGTGTAATATGTAGAATAGCCTTGGTTCTTTCTGGATCCACAGAAATTATGTCTTTATAAATGACGTGGCCTACAAAAATGCCTTCTGAAACCAAAAAAATATGGTCTTTTTGGGGTTTAGAGAAATCTCATATTTTCTGCATCGCTCAAAAATCTATTTCAGATGCTTTGGGTGATCTTCCCTTTTTTTTAATAAACTGTCACATCGTCTAGGCAGACTACCATGCTCTAACTGATTAGTTCTTTAAAATCAATATCCATGTCCCTTTTGAAGGTAGCTCCTGCATTCATTAGACCGAAGGGCATTCGTCTGTAAGAGTAAGCTCCCCATTTAGTTTGGAAGGTAGTTTTTAATAGGTCTGGTTCTACCATGAGAACCTGATTGTACCCTGAAAACCCGTCTAATAGAGAGAATAGTTTGGATATAGAGATGAGTTGCAGTATTTTTTCCATTGGGGGAACTAGGTAATTGTCTTTGTTAGAAGCACGATTGAGATTCTTGAAATATATACAGATTCTTATTTCTCCTGAATTCTTTCTTACGGGCACCATATTAGAGACCTAAGTCGAATGTATTACTTTAAAAATGATTCGGGCATCCAATAATTTATTGAGTTCTTTCTATATCAGAGGTTCAAGAGTCAAAAGTATATTTCTAATATTTTTCTAGAATGGCTTGATCCCTTCTTTGATGGGAATCACATGTTGTATAATTCATGTATCATATGTCTTCAAATCATCATATGTCCAGGAAAAAACATCTTGATACTTCTTGAACAATTTATTGAATGTGTACATTTCTTAATCTGAACACCAGGTGCACACACATGTAACAATGGTGATAGTCGCATGTCCACGTGTTCTGACCTTGAATAGGTCGTGTACACATGCACTCAGTTGTGCAGCAGGCCGCGTGTCTATTGTAAAGCCTTGGGAAAAAGGAAATGCACATGGCTTGGAGTTTTGATGTGATGGTATAACTATGTTGCAGGGTCTAACATTGTTTGTTGCAGGTTCTGACACTATTTGTTGCAGGTTTAAGTGTTCATCTATTGGATTATGTAAAATAAAATCTCGATTGCATGACACTGATCCATGAGTATGGTTTGATGTTGATCTGTTGGAGTACATGGATGGTACTTTTTGAAGTTTCATTAATATATCTTATGATGTAATATTGGAAGCATATGGTATTGTTGGATATCATGGTGCATGCATTTTTCATGTGGATGGGCTACACATTGAGACATGTAGATTGATAGTCATTTTGTACATCATTGGGGAATCTTAGCTTATTGAC
>ML792712.1:52854-75325 GCA_009831015.1 Picea engelmannii | reverse complement strand
AAAAGAAGGCCGAAATGCAAGGAAGGATAAATTCTTTTGATGGTGCTTTCTAAGGTATGTTATTTTCAGGTCATCTCACCATTTTCGCTATAACTTTTTTTCTATAATGATTCAGATCCTGAAATTGTTATGCAAGTGAGAAATAATATCCAAGTATATGTGGTTAAAAATTCAGATTGTGGGTCGTTGTATTTTGGGACTTACACTCTGTGGAAAATAGGGTTTGTGGCCAGTCCTGAAACTAGTCAAAATCATGTGTTTCGGGTAAAAACGTCATAACTTCTTCATAAAAGATCCAAATTCAGTGAGACAAAATGTGTTGGTTAGGTTACGGTCTTTAGTATGATTTTTAATAGTTTCATATCATTTCATAAAATATTTTGTGCGGGGCATGCTCTACAAGGTCGCTCTCTAGAATAAGTCAAAATTCAGCAAGGTATGTCATTTTTGCTATAACTCCTCTTATGAGAGGTTCCAAGTAGTGACACTTGGAGGAATTGCATAAAACACACTGAAGAAAATTGTGTATCAGTTTCAAATCTTTATTCAGTACAGGTACAAAGTAATGATTATTCCAAGTTAAGGTTGTTGACTAATCCAAAACTAGTCATGGTTGAGACAAGCAGTTGATGAGTTGGCACATACATGAGGTGTATAGTTGAAGATGTTGGTACATATTGATGATTCATTGTTGATGAGTCGTTGACACATGATTGGTATATACTTGGTACATGGTTGGATGCACTTGTTTATGGTACAGGTTGATTACAGGTTGTTTGGCACAGGTTGGTGCATGGTTGATGCTCTTGTTTATGGTACAGATTGATATCTGTTGAGGATTGTTGCCTCATCTTAGTTGGTGCTGAGAATGCAAGCTGAGTATTGCATATAGAACTAGTGCTCTTGTAGAGTTGTACTCTATTCAGTTGTTGCTGATAAACCCCAAGGATTGTAGTTCGTAATAAAAAGAAAATTGTACACACATCTTTTGTTCTTTGTGTTCATTGTGGTGATGACTTGTTGATGATATATTGCTAATATGTGCTCACATATAACTGGTTATAAATGAAAAAAATGGGTAATGAATAAATGTTGAATGCTAATTGATGAGTTTTTGTGCAAGAGGGAAGTTTTGGGAAAAAGAGTCCCACACTCATTCACCCCCCCTCTAAGTGTGGTAGGTGTGTCCAACAATGACTTCTTCATATGTTTTCGAATTTTGAAGCACCTCCTCTTCTTCCTATATTCCAGTAGTATATTCATAAGGGAGTCTGCCACTATTGAAGTGTTCCCTTACGATATTTCTAAGATCGTTCCTTCGGAATATCTCTTCTCTAGAGTGATAAGAAAGTAAGATGTCTACCTCCGCTTGAGCTCGTTTTGTATTCTCGAAGAAATAGTTCTCGACATATAAAGGTAGTGGAGGCCATATCTCTTTCTTAGACTTGTACAACATTCCTCCAACCCTGTGTATAATAGTATGGTACACTACTTCCTAAAGTACGAGCTTGTCAAGTACAAATCATGGAAGTATGTGAGGCGGATTCATCGCACCATACACCGTTATATAAGTTCCATGCTCCATTAGATACGAATCCTCGATTCTTCTTATGACCGCTATGACTTTGTCTGTCATAGAAGGGGGAGTGGCATAGAAGATAAATTCATATAAAGGACCAAGGAAGTGCTCGAAAATATTTTGCTATTCTATACGGTATTTGTGCTCCCATAACACTTTGCAATAGATTTGTATTGAGGCATTGGATGGAAACCAACTCCACCACCCCATGTTTGGATACCTATGGTCAGTGCATATTATGTACAGGAGGTATGAGGACATATGGAAACTAGGAAATGTTCCTCGTCATGTCTTCATTATTGTAGATATGGCAACAATGATATTTTCAAACAATATATCTGCCCAATTGAATGAAGCCCCTATATCTGCATGGAAATAAATCAAGGGAATGAATGACAGAGAGAATTGAGTTACGTCTGGCTCCCCATATAACATGCACAGCATGGCCACCAAATATTGATAGGGCCTTCTTAAGTTAGTCATGGGGTACCGACTCTTAGGCCTGTATTTAAATTGCTTGTCTATCCTATACCATTTGGGAAACAAGTCTTTCAACGCATATTCAAATTCACTGAGGAGCTTTCTATCCAATCTTTTATTTCCTTCTTCAATGTGATAGCATTTAACTAGAAATTCTAGTCGAAATGAAGCAATAGGTTCCTTTCGTGCATTGCAGACATATCGATTATTTATATCAATGTTCTTCAAAATCCATGAAATGGTGTCTATGCAGGGGAATACCACTAGGTGTGCTTCCACCCTGAATATTCTTGATTTTCTGATATTCTTGAGTGCCTGAAGTTCATCTGGCTCTTTCTCTTATGTATATAAATTTGACTTCTTAAACATGTCGTACACTTCCCCCCATTTCAGAGTTTCTCCATTTTTTATAGAAGTCCAATTGTATCGTCATAAATATATATCAGACTATTTCAACCTCTCCTACTAGTTGGGAGCTGCCATAGGGATCAGCTCCAGATACTTTTCATGTTGTCTTCTTCCTCAATGACATGTTTGTACCTACCAAAAAGATAAGTTTAGGACATAATAAAAAGATGTGATGTACCAGATTAAGAACAACTAAAATAGTGAAAGTAAACAATGCTTAAGCACCTTGGAAAAAATTTGGAGGCGAAAGGCTAGATGTTAGGCTTGAAAATCGAAATCAAAGGCCGAGAAACTAACTTCTCTGATACATATTGGAGAAGTTATTATTAACTGCTCTGATAAGGTGAAAAAATGTTGAATGAGTGGCGATGGGAAGAGTTAAGGACAACTCCCCCGATCGCATCAAAGGAGTTAGTAAAAACTTCTCTAATAGGTTATCAAAAATATTCGCCATAAGTCTCATAGTAAGGATCAGAGCACTTGAAAAAAACTCCTTCGATCATATCGGGGGAGTTGAAAGTAACTCCTTCAATATGGTTGGAGGAGTTAATTTCAAGTAATCTGAGTTGATTGGAGGAAATGTCTTCAACTCTCCTGAACGCATCAGAGGAGTTAGTAAAAACTCCTCTGATGTGTTTGGAGAAGTTAGTTTGAAATCTTTCAATCATTTAAAATTAGGGATATTTTGCGGGCGAAGTGTGGTGATTTTGGGAGTGATCCAAAAAGGGTTTAGAGGTTGGGGAAGTTCATTGGGACCCTTCCGATCGAAATCTATGCTTTCGGGGTAAACCTTGGGGCTTGAACAGATCGGTTGTTAGGATGGAAAGAAGATTTCTTGTGATGAAAAGCAAACTAGGGCCGACTATACAATAGTTAAGGGATTAGCAAAAGGTAGGGTTGCGAGGGGGAAAGAAAACCATCTAGCTGGGGTAATGAAACAAGAACTAAAGATAAAGTTAAGAAAACAAAAGTAGACCTAATCCTAACCTTAAACAAAACAAGGCAAGATTTTTTTATATGGAATCCAGATGCCACGTGGTGAGTAGGGATAGGTGGAAATATTGAACAGGTTAGCTCAGCATGTTTATCCTTGTGGATCCATCTTACTTAACTCTAAATTGAGTGACAAATACTTTACCTCGTTCCATTTATATATCCAAAAGGTCATTTTGGAATTAAATGTGGTAGGTGGGGTTGATGTGGTCAGAGGGTCGGAGATGAAGTTCCTCAATCATACTGAAATCAATCAGAGGAACTCCTTTGGTGTGTTCAGAGGAATTAGATTTAACTCCTATGAACATGTGGGAGGATTTTCCTCTAATTTGTGCGATAACATTGCATATTGGGGCAGGAGAAAGTAACTCCTATGAACTATTCGAAGAAGTTAGAAGAAACTCCTCTGAACTATTTAGAGAAGTTAGAAGAAACTCCTCTGAATTGTTTAGAGAAGTTATAAGAAACTCCTTCGAACTGTTCGAAGAAGTTATAAGTAACTCCTTCGAACTGTTCAGAGAAGATAGAAGAAACTTTTCTGATTTCAAATTTGGATTTCAACACCAAGTCTTGATGATTTTTTCAAGTAAAACATGAGTTTTCTAAGTATCTTGAGGTGGAGAGGGAGACTTATGAGGATTTCTTTTAGGCTCAAAAGATAAGGGGATCCATTTTCTAGGGAGGTAAGTAAGATCAAACAAAAAAATGGAGGGTTCTAGTGCATGTCACAACAACAGGTTAAGCATATTCATTAAAGGATAACTTATTGGAGGCAATTCAAGAGATATTTCTAGTAGCAATACTTGTTGGATAATTATAATGGCAAGATGATGAAAGATTTATTTGAACTCAAGCTTGGAAGAATGACAATGGATGATTATGAGAGGAGGTTCCTTGCATTATTAAAGTATGTTGGCTTCATAAAAGATGAGAAAGTTAAAATCCAAAGATTCTTTAGTAGGATACCTTCTTTCTATAGTGACAATAACATTATGATGAGTTGAGAAAATTGGAAGAGACCATAAGGAAAGCAAAGTACCTTTATGAGCATAATAGAGGAAGATTGGCTTTCCAAAAGGCTTTGGATGACAAAAATAAAGGAAATATGGAGCAAAGAAAGAAAGGTTTTAAGCCACCTTTTTACAAAAACATCTCTTAAGCATAACAAAAAGGACAGTAAGCACAAAATGAACCTATGATGATATATTTGTTTGGGAAAAGGTCAATACAACAACCCATAAAATGTTGGGGATGTGAGGGAGACCACTTGTATATGGATTTCTCTCATGAAGGAGAAAATATGAGGACTACTCAAAATATCCAAGAGTAATATATAATTGAGGACATAGGCAAAATCATTCCAAGGATTTATGCAACATTGGACAAGTAAGAAAAGTACCAATCCCCCATGATTGAAGTAGAAGGTAATATTGAAAATCATCCCATAGCCATTTTAATTGATTATGGAGCGATCCATAGTTACATAAATCCTAATTTTGTTGAAATAATTCATTTGCAAAGGAGAAAACATGAAAAATCTTTGTTAGTTCAACTAGCCACAAGAGCTAAGTAAAGGATTATTAATCTAGTTAAGGATTGTCCAATGGACATGAATGGAATCAAGAAAAAGGTAGATTTGAACAACATACCTATGAGTTCATATGACTGTCTTATTCATATGGATTGGTTGGACAAGAATCATGTTTTCCTAGACTGTTACAACAAGGAATTCACATGTCTTGACTCTTGATGAGGAAGAGTAGTCAGGGAAATTTCAAGGGATTTCAAGGCTTGTATCTATTAGAGAAATTTTAGTCATGTAGTTAAAGAAGAGTTTCAGGTAAGGATGTCAAATTTATGAAACCCACATGGAAGAGGCATCCAAATATAAAATGCCAAGTTTTTATGACCATCTGGTCTTGAAATATTTTGAGGATGTATTTGGGGATATACCAGGGTTTCCACCAAAGAGAGACATTGATTTTGTTCCAAGAGTTTCCCTAGGGAAAATATGCCACACATGATTTAGTATTGGAAGTTTTCATTCATGCATTGAAAATGTGGAGGAATTATCTCATGGGAAAAATATTGAGTTGGTAATAGACCATCGTGGTATGAAATATTTATTTGGACAATCTAGCTTGAATGCCAAACAAGTTAAATGGTTGGAATTCCTCAGTGAATACGACTTTGATATAAAACATATTAAAGGCAAGGAAATTAAAGTGGTTGATGCACTCAACAAGAGAGTGCATGAGATGCATGTTATAGCCATTATCATGTATAGTTATGATTTAGATAGAATTTTAGAGGCTGCAAATTCATATCAGCGCTATTTGCAAATAAAGAATCATTACAACAAGGTAATTTTCAACAGCAATTTAAATATTTTGAGTTGAAATAGAATGGAGTCCTTATGTACATGGGCAAGGTATATGTGCCAAAATATAGAGAGATGAAAAATATAATGTTGATCAAAATGCACAATGTGCCATATACTGGACACCCAGGATACCAAAAATAAATTGTAGATGTGTGAAGCCAATGCTTTTGGCTAGGAATGAAGAAATATGTGGTTGATTGCATAGACAGATGCCTAGAATGTTAAGAGATAAATGTTGATCATAAACATCTATCTCAACAACTACAACCATTTCCCATTCCTGAGTGGAAATTGGAAGTTGTTACAATTGATTTTATTATTGCAAATTTTGAAAAACATTGAATATGCATTTGTATATAAGTGTGCAAGGCTCTGTTCAGGCAACTGGATTTCCTGGAACCACATATTAGATATTTCTATCCAACCTGCATTGGATCCCTGGAAGGGGAGTGGTACAACCTGAGAGATAGTGGTACAAATAATGGGGTACACTTCCTTGGGTTGCACAGGTTGAGGGGAACAAGATATTTATGGTTGGAATTGTTGTGGGAGTTGTGAAATTGCAAAAATACTAAGTAATATGATGTAATTTTCTTGTAAAAGTATACTGATATGGTGTTTTTCACCTAGGAAGGTGCAATTTGTAGGAGAGGCGAATGTAACATCCCCATTTTTAATCCCTGGATTAGTGATATGTACTGTAAATATGATGTATGGACGTGGACCTGAATATGTAGTATGTAAACATTATATATCTTGATAATAAAATAAAATGTGATGTCGAGTGTATATGGACATGGAAAGAGTCATGGGGGATGAGTTTTCCACAAGAGAGGAGGGGTCAAAAGGGGGTTTTTATTCATGTGTCCTAGATCCCCAACAATTTCTAAATTATTGTTTTGAGTTAACCTTCTAATTTTTTCTTCTGACTGTATGAGAGATCAATCATTGAGTACATGTAATAGGGTGGATGTGAGGATTCATATCCCATATTTATTCGTATCATGGGGTTGAATCACAATCAACATTGGGGAGAGTGAGATTCAACTATCTTGGGGGTAAAGGAAATTTGTATGGGAAAAGAGGGGAGTTTTTACAACCAATTTTTGGGACAACAAGAGAGTGCAGATTGTTGGATATGGAAGGTGTCCATAGTGGGCATGTGTGGTAGTTGTTTGGAGATGAAAAATGCATGAATAAGCATGTTTTTAGGCCCATGGAGTGACTTTTGTTGTGCAGAGAAAATGGTTTTTTGTTGAGAATTTCCTATTGTAGTTGTAATTCCCTAGAGTTTCTAGCAAGAGATATTCCTAGCCAAATTTTGTTGAATCCCTGGAGAGAAGGGGGGTAGCCTAAGAGATTGCATGGTAGAGAAGGGGATCCCATTCCTTGGGTTGTGCAGGTTGTGGGGAAGAGATCTAGTGGATTAGGATGGTTGAAGGAAACTAGATTGTTGTAAGTGGACAATAGACACCCTTAGGAGACACACTTTCTTTTAAATTCCTAGCCCCGGCTCGGGGATGACTTGTTGTTGAGATTTGGAGTAGCAAGTCTATGGTTGGGTGGAACATCTTCCCTCAATAGTTTTTTATGAATTTTATTTAAAAGATTATTATTTTATCTCTATTCAATGTTTTATTTGTGGAATTATATTTCTATACATAAACTCTTTGTTTTTTAGAAAATTGTATGTTGTTATGTGTATGTTTAATTAGATGCATTCATGTTTATTGGAGTTGTTGTTGTTATGACCCAACTCCTTAAAAATGATAAAAATTCAATGAATACAGTCCACTTTGATGCATAAACCTCCTTCTACAATATATCCAATTCAAAGTACAATATGAGATGAGATCATGTGCCCCTAGGACTAGGTCTCCTTGGTATATATATATATATATAGGAGACAAAAGGTACAATTATAATTAGAGGGTGCAATGAAGGGTTCTATTCGAAATACAAATATAACACTAGAAATGTAACAATTCAATATCTAGGGCTTGATAAGGGGTTTTATAGATAACGTGGAGATTTTTCTAGTGATTAGCATGCCCCTCCCTTTCAATAAAGTGTTGTCCTCAACACTTGACTACCCATGAGTGTTTTTGCAAGAAGAACACATCCTCCCATGTTACCTCTTCCACTGGTAGGTTCTTCCATTTGACGAGGTACTTTGTAATTGCTCTATTTCTAGGCTTATTAATTCTTGTTTCAAGTATTTTTTCTGGTTCTATTATGATTTTTCCTTCTTTATTAATCTATGGTAAAATAGTTTGTACTTGGATCTTATTTCTAATTACCTTCTTTAAGAAAGAAACATGGAATACTGGATGTACATGTGAAGATGGAGGCAAATCCAATTTGTAATCCATACTTTCAATCCTTTGCAAAACCTTATAAAGGCCATAATATTTGGGTGTTAATATATTATTCTTATTTTGTTGCTTGAAATACATCTTTTTATATGGTTATATCCCCATAAATAACCAATCCCAAACTTCAAATTCCCTTTCACTATGATGTTGATCTACTTGTTTTTTCATCCTATTTTGTGCCATAACCAAGTTGTCCTACAATAGTTTGAGAACCTCTTGTTGGCTCCCTATGTGGTCCTCCACTGCTTAAACCTTTGTATTCCCTTTCAAAGGTGATGTCATGGATGGAGGATCATATCTTTAAAGTGCCAGAAATGGGAACGTTTTTTAGGAAGTATAGAAGGATGTGTTGTACCACCATTCCTCTAAGGGAAACCACTTGACCAATTGTGTCTATTTATTAGATGAAAAGAAACGAAGATATCCTCCTAGACATTTATTCATATTCTTATTTTTTCCATCATATTGAGGATGGTAAGATGAGATGTGAGCCAACTAAGTACCCAAACAAGAAAATAATCCAATTCAAAAATTTCCAGTGAAAATTGGATATTTGTCACTTACAATAATCTTGGGGACTCCATGTAGATTTCGAATTGTTTCAATGAATGTTGCAGGTATTGTACTTGCTTTAAAAGGATGAGAAAGAGAGAAAAAATGGCCACACTTTGTTTGTTGATCCACTACTACCATGATGACATTCTTTCCTTCAGATTTGGGTAAACCTGTAATAAAATCCATTGAAACTTCTTCCCAATGTTGACTTGGTATAGCTAATGGTTTTAGGAGACCTATCATCTTGATTGTCTCTCCCTTATTCTATTAGTAGACGAAACATTCAGACACAATCTTTTGAACATTATTTTTAAGACCTTCCCAGAAAAAAAATCCTTCTTGATCTTGTGGTACTTTTTCAAGAATTCAATCTTGTGGTACTTGTGGTGATTTTGTTAGGGTCCACTTTTACACCTTCATCACATATAATATGACCCAAATATTCCACTTCTTGACCCCAGAGGAGCACTTGGAAGTCTTTGCATAAAGTTGTTTATCTTCCAATAGTTGTAATACTCTATCAACAAGGTGTACATGCTCTTTCCAATATTTTTTGTAGATTAGTATGTCATCAAAAAGTACTAACACAAATTTTCTAAGGAAGAGATTGAAAATATAGTTATCAAGCTTGAGAAACTTCTGGATAAAAACTGTGTAGAATGTTTATGAAACATCCAACATTTTGAGTGGACACTCCACCCATCATCAGGGACATTGTATGATATTTTGATGTCCTTGATGATGGGTTGAATTTCCACTTGAAATGTTGGCGTTTCAGAAGCATTCTACATAGTTTTTATCCAGAAGTTTCTCAAGCATCATGACTAATTGTGAAAACTTACAAACACAAAAGTCATCAAGCTTTGAAATATTGAAGGTGCAGTAGAAAGTCCAAATGGAATAATAAAAAAATCATAATGACATTCATGTGTTCTAAAAACTTTTTTGGGAATGTATTCCTATGTCATTATGATTTGATGATATCCCAAACAAAGATCCAACTTAGGAAAGAATTTTTCTCCATGCAATTCATCTAATAATTTATCAATGATATGAATAGGAAACTTATCTTTGATTGTCATTTTGTTTAGTTATCTATAATATGGACACATACGCCATGAGCCATCCTTGTTTTTTACCATCACCATTGATGACGAGAAATAAATTTGGATAGGTTGAATGATGTCAACCTCTAACATTTCTTGGATCATACGCTCAATATCACTCTTTTGTGCACATGGATACCTGTAAATCCTAATGTTAGGTGGTACACTTCCTAGTTGCAAATGAATAGCATGGTCATGATCTCGAGCAGGTGGAAGGCCCTTAGGAATTTCACCAAATACCTTGGAATGATTGTTGATAACTATTTGGATATATAATGGAGCAGAGGATGTAGATGTTGAACATAAAGTGAGCACAATTTCATAATTACACCATGGTGTCCCTTTGTGAGTAATTTTTTAATGCTATTAGAGCTTATCACCTTAGAGGGTTTCCCTTGGATACCTCTAAGATCAATTTCCTTCCCATCTAGGGAAAATCTCATGAAAATATATTGAAAATTAAGGGCCACTTTTCCCAATGATTGTAACCAGTGGACCCCTAATACAACATCAGCACCACCCATTTGGATGGAAATCATGGGACTATCCAAAAAATAATCCCCCATGTTGAGATTAATACTATGGCACTTCCCAGAATAATTTATGGTACCTCCATCTGTAATCATTACTTGAAACTCTGGTGTTTGAAATGCAAAGCAATTGAGATCTTTTGTTAATTTTTAATTGATGAAATTATGGGTATCTTGACGGGTCCAAATGGCCTGTCAAGTAGGTAAGGGAGAATTCCCAATGGAAGGTCCCAATTATACCTACTCTCGTTTGGGATATCATTTTCGACTAGTATGTGGACCTAGTTTCCACTTTAAATTGTTATCTTAATATGAATCTGAGAACCGTAGGTTGTTGGACGAATTAAAACCTAGGACTAAATTAATAAATGTTGAATATCATTTAATCTAAATTGAAAGTCTAAACTATTCTAAACTATCATGATCATGATCAAGCTAACTAAGATTAAATATAGTGAAAGACAATACCATCCATATTAGGAAGAATCCATATATCCAAATGATAAATGATAAATGATCACAACAATATTACATACACATCTACAATTAGTTGCAATATGCATTTATAACGTTATTGAGGTATTCAAAAGGAAACATGTGACAACATGAGAAGAAAGAAAAAATTGCAGAAGTAATTCATACAAGAGAACTTGTAATACTCAAGTAGAAGACAAATGCATTAAGAAAAATCTCAAATACATTCACCACAATCCCGGATTTCCAGAATGCCTCTTTCTCTTTATTAATTCAGAAGTAAAAGTGATCTATGTCATTACAAAGGGAAAAATTCCCTCTTTCATTGCAATCATCTCTTTTATAAAATAAGAAGAGGTTGTTCACATTTTGTAATTTTCATCATGTCAGATGACAGTTACAATACTTTGTTTCACATTCTAGATTGGGACTTTAAAAAATTACATGTGATCAAAATGAAGAAAAATTATTACAAAATATAATAACTAAGAGGTCTTGGGCTATTGCATATTGTCTCTATATTATTTCCAAAGATTGAATTCCTTCAATATAGAATACATTATGACCATCTACATTTTTTCGAGATCTATCTCATTGTCACATATTGGAGATATCACTTCTACCTTCAGGCTCTACTTAGTTTGTTGCATGAATTCCTTGGCCAATGAGATCAGTTTGACTAGATTTATTAGCTTTGTTTGCAGAACTTCTTTATCAACCTTCTTGATTAATTCAATAGATTGCATGTTGAGATTCCTTCTAGTTTTCACATTTTCTATCATCAGTTGAGTTGGTGTTGCTTCTTCTAAATCTACCATGGTGTCCATCCCAAATTGTTCAAGTAAGTTGTCTGATGTCCTCCATAGTATTTTACAAGATATACCTACTGCTTCTTGAGTGTTTTTAATATCACTCATTTTATATCTCCTAGTATTAAGGAGTACTTGGTCTTCGATCTTTTGCTGGCTATATAGACTAGCAGGATGTTAGGTGGGTTATTATACACATCTTACCAATGTATGATCTTTTTACAAGAAATCTAATACTTTTGGTACTTTTCCTTTAAAGTTTCCATCTACAGTGATCCATTTGGATTTCAGTGGCCTCCCACCTATTCCAACTGGCTAATTTTGGCAGTTTTCCAGTTTGGCAATTTCTTGCCTAGTTTTCGGGTCCCTGACTTGTGGGGTCGTTTTGAGGCCCTAAAAAATGTTTTTTAGGGCTCGCCACAGTTAGAGAGACCTTTGATAGATATCATAAAAATGTTTAGTCCTCGGATAGACCTTTCCAATGGGCCATCGTGCGCCTAAAACGGAGATTGTATGCAAAACTTACACCCCCAGGAAGTTGATGTACTAACTTACCCAAACGGGGCCCACATGACTTTTGGCGCTTCACCTCTGAAGGTTAGGGTTTTTTAAATTCCTATTTATTGTAAAAATACCTTCAAAGCCTCATTGTAATCATCTTCTTGCGAATGAGCACAATCGTCACATTTCTTCTTAGAGATAAGCCGCCACCATTTTAGCAAGCTTGTTTCCACTGCATTTTACAGTTTCAGCTTATTTCCTTATTGAATAGAAACCAATTTTATTGTATATTTGTTATTATGTGTTAAGAATATTTTGATAATAATCTGTATTCATTTCATTTTGCAAATATATTCTGGATCATACAGACCCATCTTAAGGTGGCGTCCCTTCTTCCTTTGGATTCCATTCAATAAACAAAAAAAAATTCTGCACACCTCTAAGTTCTTCATTGACACTGCTAGCTTCCTCTTTGACTATCTCCAGGAAAACAATTCCCTTTTATTTTTCTTCTACTATCTTCTTCAAGATTTCATTGTCTTGTTGCAATTTTTGAACTTCATCTTCTATTTTCTCATTATATATGCTTATCTCCAAGCGTTATTCTCATAATATCTCAAGTTCTTTTGCATGTGTGGCATTGAGCTACTCCATTTCTTCTGAATGTTTGAGCTTGAGAGATTCCACTTCTTCTTGATGTAACTTCTTATTTATGTTATCCTTATGTTCAAATTCCGCACTTAACATGTTTCCCTAAGTTGTAGTTCTTTTTGCACTTCTTCTCTGTGCAATTCCTCTACTACATCGACTTACTTCTTGAATTCACTGGCCAAACTCTCCCTGATGGTGTTCATATTTGTTTCAAGTTCAACTACCATGGATCTAGATTTGTCAAGTGCTTCTCCAATTTCATAAAACGACATGGAATTTTCACCAACAAAGGCATTGATGGTTTATTATCCATGTATGGCATTTTCCTTTGGGTTTTTTCCTACCTTCCACTTGATACTCCTTTTAGAGGATTCTTGCTTGAGCATTGTTTCTCCTCTTTTCTCCTAGATGTTTTTTTCTCAATGGATCTAGTCTTGTGACTGTAATAATAGTCACCTAAACCTACTATAGCTTCATCTAGTCCCATCTTCTGATATGTATAGGACATATTTCTAGAGATAGTTGCAAAAGGATTACATTCTTCAATCGATATTTTGACTATGATGGAATTAGGGTTTGTCACCACAACTCTGTTCGATTTCTATTGTTCTTTCTTCTTCTTCGGTTTTGTATTTTCCCCTGCTTTCTCTCGTGACTAAGTTGCATTCCTTTTCTCCTCTTCCTCTTTCTTCCTTTCTTCCTCGGCTTGAGCAGCTAATCATTCTTATTCTTCATCTTCTTTTATTTTCCTTTAAAGCTATGTATTTGATTTAGCTTTGGTCTATGTTTCAATATTTTTAGTTTTTCCTTCAACATCCTTCTGTAAGACTTGGTCCTTGTCTTTAATTTTATTCTATTTCGTTTACTTATTTTCTAGATCTACCCTTTTTCTCTGTTGATATTTCTCTTCTTCTTCGTCGGTATTCCTTGATATCTCCTCAACTTTCTTCTTTTGTTCTTTTTCTTTGGCTTCTCTCTTATCCTTGTCTTGTTGAAGTAACACTTTAAATTGTTCCTTCACCACAACCCTCTCTTGATATTATTCCTTTTGGATTTTCTCTTTGGTTGGTTCACTTGGTATCTTTTCTAATACTTCTTCGAAAAAGAGAGCCCCTCTGAAGATATCTTCTGAAAAGTTAGCTTCATGAAAAACTTGTTGGTTGAGCTTAACTGGGTTTACATGGTCGTATACTACATTGTGAGGGTCATGTCCCTTTGTGTTCCATGTTCACAAACATACTTCCCTTAAATCTTCAACTTCCTTCTTACCATGTGGTTTATTGGATAGAGTGCATCTTCCTACATGCAATGGGAATATCGACCAATACTTCTTGTTCTTCTCGGATAAGTAGGATGTGACTCCCTTCTCAAATGTTTGGCATGTGATTTTTCTTGCTAACAGTTTTTCAGGCACATACTTGGACAACAAATGTGGTGGACCTATGGCTCCATATACCCTGACATAGGTATAATATTTCATTATATACCAGTTTCATATCTCCTTTAGGGCTATGATATCCCCTTGAGATGTTTTCTGTGGGTATATCCTTAAAATGATCTTGTACTAAGGGACCAGGAAATAATAAAAAAAATTATACAAATGTTCTTTATAATTGATGTCCCATAATTCTGAACAATATATGTGAATCAAAGAATGAATTGGGTTCCAACTCCATTGAAAAGTGGGAAAATGATGAGTAGCACAAAAAGCATCAATAAGATACATTGTCAAAAACCAAGGTTTTTCATACCTTGTGCTTCCCTAGATTGATTGATGATGTTGAAGGCACAGATGTTTGCCTAGTTGAAATTTTTTCTAGTTTTGATTATTGTGTAATCCATCGGGAACCACTCCATTACAAAGTGTGTGTTGGTTTCCTCATCATGCATCTTGTATATCATTGTGTTCAGTAGCATGTATGGAATTTTCAGATATAGTGTTGGTATATGCCTTTATCCTTCTTTAACTGGTCTTTCCTCCCTGATGAACCAATCTTCCAATATCTCTTTCAAGTCTTTATTCTCCACCCCGAACTTGTCCAAAAATTATTCATCCAGTGATAATGTAGGTTCAAGGGTTTGTATATGAATCTGATGTCTTCAATCTTCAAGGATATGATAGGAACTTTTGATTCATTTAATATGGTGGTTGTCTTTTTCTGTAGGTGGGTAAAGCACCATTGTGAAACATCATTGTAAGGGAAGAGCATGGGGTGAGAAGACACATTGTGAATATTGTTGGAGATTTTCAAATTCGGGAAGTCATTCTCCACAAGAAAGTAAAAGAAGACCCATATACACCATTACAGAAGCCCCAGGAAGAAGTTGGAGACCCATGAAGAGAAGTCGGCCCCACCTGAAAATAATAAAATAATTGAAGACCCATAAATAAGAAGTCGGCCCCAGACTAGTACCCAGATTAGTATAAATACAAGACTAGCTCATTTCATTTGGATAGGAAGACAAATCTCCTTTCTGCAGTAAACACAAGGTAGTTGCAGCTATAGTTGTGATATTTTTCTATATCTTGGTTCTGGTTGTCTTGGAGAGTGCGCCACACTTGGAGAATATCTTTTTTTGTTGCTCTTGGTCATTTTATTGAGGCACTAGGTCTTGGTGATGCTATCCTTGGGGAGGATCTTCTATGTCTAGTATTTTGGCTATTGATGGTGATGTACTGGTAATATCTTGGACTGAATTCTTCTATAGAAAGGTTTCTTGGTTTTTCCCAAGGTTGGGCTTCCCATGATAAACTCTTGTGTTCTTGTCTTTACCGTGCATGGTTAATATTTCTAGATCTTGTTATTTCATTGCATTGTTATAGTAGATATTTTCAGTGTATAGTTATTCTATGATAATTTTTGTATGAAAGTGAATCTTGTTATTAATCATAAGGAAATAACTATCTGATCTAAGAATCATAATACTCCAACATGGTATCAGAGCTAGTTGAAATATTGCCACTACACAGTTTTTGTTTGCCACTATACAGTCTTTGTTTGCCACTACACAGACCTGAACTTGTCAAGATCGTTGAGAAACCTATTGGGGGACGTTGAGTTTAATTCTGCCATAAATCATCTTTCCCTAGCCTAACACACCCCCTATTGGTCTCAGATTGTATCTTGGTGAAAGATGGAATTTCACCTAAAACCCACTACTGCAGTTGCAACAAATTTCTTTCTGAAGCTCATTGTGCATTTATTGTGCTGAGTTGAGGAAAAAGTTTTGTATAGAGAAACTCACATTTCCCTAGCGCACCTACTACACTTCTCAGTTTTAATTTCCATCGAAGTTGATATTTTAGGGTTTATTGACATTTTCCTGGACATTGAACTGTTTGCTATCTTGATTTTGTGATTTCCTCATGTATTGATGGTGTCCAATTTTAGATTAGAAGACAATTTGGATGGTGTTACAAATTTCAGAGGTATGCACTTATATATGTTTCCAAGTTATATCATTTAGCAGAGTATGAGGGTGTTTGCAGGGGATGTACAAGGGGACTTGTCCAATCAATGACCCAAAGGGATCATTGCATATACTGCATTCATAGGAATAATGAACCTTCCATAGCAATTAAGACTTCGAATTTTCATACCAAGTTTGATATTTTCATATTGTTGCATCTTAAATAAATATTGTAACCGAGAAAACAGTCTTTAGATTTATATTATTCCTGAGTAATTTTTTTCTAACAAATGTTTAGTGACACTTGAATATTGTTAGTACAATAATCATTATGTAAATTCTCACTGTTTAGTACTAATTATGCACTTGTTTGCAAGATAGAATTGATCTCCTCTAGGATATGTTCTTGGTTGTTTCCTTTGTCCCAGGAAGGTTACCTTGTAAATTCCATGGAGGTTACCATGGAGATGTTCTTGTTTTGTTTTGGGCAAGTTACCACGAAGGAATGACCAGTAGCAACACTAGAAAATTTGTGTTCTTGTTCTTGTTCTAGGCAATTCACGGGTGATAACTCTGAGAAAAAGCTCTAGTGACGATTTTTCTTGTTCCTACTTTTTTGTTTTCGTTGTTTCTATTTCCTATTCATAATAATCTTGTTCTTGTTTTTATTTTCCCTTGTTATTTCTCTTCTTCTCGGCAGGTCACAGGTGGTAGCTTTGAGAGGGAGCTATAGTGGCAGTTGCAGGAGGCAACGGATTAGATGGTCTCTAGTTTAAGACATGGAGAATACTATCCAGACATAGAGTTATGTACATGACCATATACATCCATCTACTAAAGGCGAAGAGGAAAAGGTTAGAACCTTATGGAAAGAAGGATACTTTTGTGGGATACAAAGTGTTACACATGGAGATTGACAGTGAGGAGAAAAAATATATGAAAGATCACCATATAGATCCATCCAGTTCAGTTGTTTACTCTTTAGATCATCAAGAAGATTCAGTAGATCCAGAAGGGCCATTTGATCTACCTAGAGACGTTGTAATGACTAGAAAGAGGCCAACATGGTTTCGTGATACGTTGCAGGATGCAGTGAGACATGCAACTCTTCGTGGATTCTCGAGTTACATGGAGTCGCATCATTGATTCCAAACCTTCCAATTATGAGGAGGAGAATGTGGGTCCACTAGTGGTGAGGCAGATGACCCCACCAAGTACCATCTTAGAGGGAGCTATATTTCAGAGGGAGTGATCCCTCAGGATCCAGTAGGGACGAGAAACCTCCCAAGAAAACTCATAGAAGATCATAAGTAAGAGGAAGTCAGCATATGCAAAGGGAGTAGATGCATCTGGAGTTTGTATAGACTCAGAGGGAGTCAAGCTTCAGAGGGAGCATACAGACTTGGAGTGGGCCTAATCTCAAAGAGAGTCAATTGGCTCAGAGGGAGAGTCTATAATTCAAAGGGGGTTCCCCCCTCAAGTTCAAGTGGGAGAGAAACATCTTCTAGGACTAATAGACAAGTGTCATGATTTGAGGAGGATTTGAGGAGATGTGATATCTCCTGGGAGGATACACTTGTTTCAATAGATCTTGCTATAGTAACAAAGGAGGAAACCAGTCAAGAGGACTGGGTATGAATTTTGTCTCAGTCACAAAGGGATTAGCCAATAAGGTATATTGGACAGCGGGGCTTACTCCAGTGACAAAGGGAGTTGGCCTCAAAGTTAGATATGGAGGATCCTGGTCGGATGTACTTTTGGGATTAGAGGTGTGATGAGATTAGATGAGATTTTCCTCATTTAGGGGATACTGATGAGATTCGATATGATGGAGTGCAAGTCCATGACTACACTTATGATGAAAAATATGAATAATTTGAGTGATTCTACTTCAGATTCATATTTGGTGGATCCCATGATGTACAGGAAGTTGATTGGATCCTTGATGTACCTGGTTAATTCCAGTCTAGATATTTTATTTGCAGTGAGCACCATAAGATAGTATTTGGTTGAAGCCAAGGAAATTCTAGTGGGTTGTAGCGAAGCATGGTATAGTTGAACATAGTTTGTATGAGGTGATGAAGTGAGGTTGTAGATATATATAGATTTTGATTGATCACGAAGTGCAGTAGACAGATTGAGCACCTCAAGGTGTTGCTTCATCTTGGAATCAGTTATGATTTTTGGGATAAGATGGAAGAAAGTTTCTATAGCACTTAGTACAAAGATATGGAGTATGTCACAGCCAGTGTCACAAGTTTTAAAGTGGTGCAACTTCAAAAGATTCTTGCAAGACTTCATCTGAGACATGGTACAAAATGGTGTAGTGAATTTCTAGTATTGATCCACAAATTGAGTAGATTGCAAGATATCCCCCCAGAGTGGCCATGTTGACTTGGTTGAGGAGGATGATACATAGGATTTGCCATGTTGTTGGATAGTGATGAGTGTTGATGTTTCAACATTGGGTAGACATCCTCCCAGATTGGTCATGCACGAGGCTACGTTAGTGTTGATATGACCAAAGGTAGAATGATTTATTCACTCACGGGGCTCCACTAGTGGTGAATGGCCCATGTATTTCCAATAGCATAGAGCATACATTCTTCCATATTGGTCATGCATGGGGCTATGCTAGTGCTTATATGACCAAAGGAGAATGATTCATTCACTTATGGGGATATACTAGTAGTGAATGGCCCATAGCATTAGGCATACATTATCCCAGATTGGTCATGTTCGGGGATATGCTAGTACTGATATGACCAAGGGTAAATTATTCATTCATCCATGGGGCTTTGCTTGTGGTGAATGGCCCAGGTATAGTCCTTCCCCTGTCAAGGAGTAGATTGAATTGAGATGTTATCACATACATATTCCAGGATGAAATGCATATGTGAAGATCGCACATCAACATGGCTCATGAAAACAACCTTTCTATGATAGAAAAAATCCAAGTATGGAGAATTCCTCCCTCGTTGAGAGGGAATGTTGGAGATTTGCAACTTCATGCAGTCATTATCCATGAGAAAGTACAAGAATACCCATCTACAACATTACAGAAGCCTCGGGAAGAATTTGGATACCCAGGAAGAGAAGTCGGCCCCACAGGAAAATAATAAAGTAATTGAAGACCCAGAAATAAGAAGTCAGCCCCAAACTAGCCCTCAGATTAGTATTGTAACACACCCATGGTGGGGAATCCAAATTTCATTCTTCTTAAGAAATCGAATCCTCCATTCGGGGTCTCTATCCCATTTTTCTCGTCCAAATCTTTCCATCCACGGTCTCCATGCTCAAAACCAAGCTCAGAGATGGCAAATATACCTCTCCCAAGTTCCTCGGGTGTTCATTGGTCGATGCCACAAGGCTTCCATGTGGGTCTAACTCAATATGCTTCTCCCTAAGTTCTCCGATATCCTGTAACTTCCAATGTTCCTAATTCTATGGCGGAAATCCATCCACCAACAAATCCAACGACTAGATTAGGTCCTCGAATAACTCACAGGATAACGGGGAATTCAGCATTTGGCCTTCAGATTGAATTCTAGGCCTAGTCCCTTCCCTTCATCTAGAATCACATACGACCGTGGGATATGACAAGACACCAATACAGTAGGCGCCAAGAAAACCACCGTGCGAATCCTCCAAAGTGGAAAATCTTTGAAGTTTGCAATCCTACATCACATGTCCTCAGAGAATTTGATGGCTCTGATTCACTTCAAAACTCTGGGCTTCGACAGTTCTCAGTATTCACACACATAAACCTCCAGAGTGAAATCCTTCCAGAGTGTTGGATCTTTTGACTCGTTTCCTCCTCTATTCAACGGTCACGATGAACTCCAATGCTTCGGCCTTCGAAATTTCTCGACCCACGCAACACCACTTTTCTTCTGGAGTGACTTTTCTTCAAAGTGGAATATCATCTACCATGCATCCTCCTCTATTCAATGGTCACAATGAACTCTGACACTTTGGCCTTTGGGAGTTCTCACACATCCACTCTTCAACTCTTCTAGAGTACTTCTGCTCCAGAGTGCAGGAGCTGGCAACCCCTGTCCTTACCAACGGACGACTCAAATCTACTCCACTACTTCGGGCTTTGGGGATTTTCGAAGCACCAAGCTTCAAGTCCTCTGGAGTACAAGATCTGATGCCAAGTGTCTACCGACTTCAATGCCTAGGATGGACTCCCAAAGTTTCATTCTCTTCACCAACCATGTTGGCTAGGTGGGCACATACCGGGGGCTGACACGTAGATGGGTCAGGGGTGATACATGTCACATTCCAATGGGTCTATAGGGTATGTGATACGCATGAATATAGGTAACACGTGGTACTTCAAACTGAGTTCCACGTGTTCCTGGGTGACATCACTATGTCGCGTCACCCTAGACTGACAGCCTTCCAATATCCCTCAGATCTCACGATCAAGATTAGGCCACGTAGATCCATAGATCTACGGCTCTCGTTACTTCAAGAGTTCAACATTTGAGGGTTTGACAATGCAGGATTCTCTTCTCTCCCGATTTTGGTCAGCGTCATGTTTACCTTAACCCAGATATGATGGTTAGGAAGGAACCCAAAGGTTCCCCAAAGCAATGGTCCTGGTCACCTTGTGGCTTCGTCCTTCGGAGGTTTTGGCTTCACTTCCACTCTGCTTTCCCGAGGTGGGACTTCGTCAAAGTACCATGTGAAAAACCTTCCACTAAATGATCATACGGTCAAGAAGGGGCCCCAAGGAACTCCCCAAATCAATGAATCACAACCCTTATGTGACTCTGACATTCAGGTATTTTTGTTAATTAGGAAGTTTGACATCCCAAGGCTTCGAGCTCCCGAAGCTCTAAAGCCGTCAAGATCTATCTCCTCTCGAACTTAGTACATGGTTCCTAGACACTGGTCATATGGACTCTCTGATGAATCTTGGGCTATAAACTCTACTCTTAGACAATTTTTTATTAATTCCATGGGCGTGAGCCTAAGGTCTCTTAGGCTACTGGTTTGAAGGAAGTGCCTTCCTAACTCACAGAACTTTAAGTTCTGAAACAAGGTGGGGTAAACTCGTGGGATTATCGTGATGATAGCAATGCCAAGAGGATCGCTTCGACTCTAGAAATGTGAGGTAAATACCTGGGGAAAACACCTTCGAGGGTTAAACTGGAGCATACAAGAAAATCAAGAAGAAGCATGAGTTCTCAAGGAAACAAACATATACACACAACTTAACCCTTTCAATACAGAAACCATTTATAGATATATAAATACATGCATGCAACCATTAATTCCCAATTCAATGCATAGAGTATGGAGACACTTATCAGAACCAGATAATGTGAAGTGACTACTGAAAGGGGTGCTTGTTTCCACCCAACCATAGGCTCAATCACTCCTAATAGATTTACCACTGGCCACCCCTGAGCTAGACCACGATACTTTGAGATTCAATATTATCCTTATGGCTTAATGAAAGTTAGGGATGAAGGTTGTGTGTGGCTCTAATTCCGAGTCTGTGGTCAGGTTTGAAATCCTTGCAGATGGTTTCTCTTCCCCATCCCTTCATTAACTATTTAGGAGGTCTTCCCACCTACCATCCTGACTATAATTCATTCCTGGGTCAGAGGACTGTTATGGTCCTCAGCAATTAAATCCAGTAAGGTACTGGTTTGGTGTAGGTTAACGCAACCATTCCTGGTCCCCTTCACCATATCTTTCATAGAATTCATGGTCTATTTTAGTACATCCCCCTTTCTAGCAGTCATGCAACACTTATCCATTTTTCTAGTAAATAACATTATTTACATTCATTGACCTTTTATGCAAAAGTCCATCAAATCAAACATTCACACATATTGAGTTTTCCATAGTCCCTTGGTCAATATAGTTATATTTAAAAACTGGGGGAAACAAGGTGTTACAATTCCCTCCCCCTTAAAGGAACATCATCCTCGATGTTCTATCCGTCAACGTGCTCTGTATATACAAAAGTAAACAAAAATGGGTATGCATGTCTCATGTCATCCTCCATTTCCCACGTAGCCTCATCTGGGCCAAAGTGTTTCCACTGCACCTTGACATGTGCAATGGTTTGGTTCCTAAGTGAGGTTTCCTTCCTATCTAGTATGCATTGAGGTTCTAGCAAGAATTCTCCCTCCGGCTCCACCTGGATCACATACCATCCAATTATATGATTATAATCATGCACATATTTCTTCA
>ML792712.1:39349-52804 GCA_009831015.1 Picea engelmannii | reverse complement strand
ACATGTGCAATGGTTTGGTTCCTAAGTGAGGTTTCCTTCCTATCTAGTATGCATTGAGGTTCTAGCAAGAATTCTCCCTCCGGCTCCACCTGGATCACATACCATCCAATTATATGATTATAATCATGCACATATTTCTTCAATAATGAAACATGGAAAACATTATGTACCTTTATTGTGGGATGGAGTTCTATCATATATGATATAGGTCCCACTCTATCTAAGACTTCAAAGGGTCCACAATACCGAGGTGCCAGCTTGGAACAAGCTCCCATTCTCAGGGAACTCTTCCTGGGCCTAACTCCGAGATAAACATGGTCTCCTATTTTGAACTCTCTGGGAGTTCTCTTTCTGTCGGTGTAACTCTTCTGTCTATCCTGAGAAATTTTTCATATTTTTCTTTATCTGAATCACTTGTCATTCAATTTCCTTCAGCGTGTCAGGTCCGGTTGTAATTCTGTCCACAGGATTACTCCAACTGATTGGAATTTTGCACCGTCTACCATAGAGGGCTTCAAAAGGGCTCATCTTCAGTGACTCTTGATAATCATTGTTGTAAGAAAATTCTACCAATGGCAGGTAGTCTTCCCACTTCTTAGGTTGATGCATTACATCCATCCTTAACATGTCTTCTAATATTTGGTTTACTCTTTATGCCCATCCATCAGTTTGGGGGTGACAGGTGGTGCTAAACAACAATTTAGTCTCAAAACCAACCATCAAGGATTTCCAAAATCTTGAAGTGAATTTTGCGTCTCTGTCAGATACAATCTCCCTAGGCATGCCATGAATTCTGAATATCTTCTTCATGAAGATGTTGGCAATATCTATTTCTTTGCAAGTTGATTTGACAGGGACGAAGTGAGCAGACTTTCTCAATTTGTCCACCACTACCATGATGGCATCATTCTACTTGGTCGATTTTGGTAATTCGGTGATGAAATCCATGGAGATGGTTTCCCATTTCCATTCTGGAATTGATAGAGGTTGTAACAACCCTATTGGGTGTCGGTGTTTCGCCTTAAATTGCTGCCATTCTAGACACTTGGCTAAATAATCAGCTATGTCCTTTTTCAATCTAGGCCAATAAAATTTTTTTCTAGTGGCCGTAATCATTTTCTGATAACCTGGATGACCAGTATATGGTCTCTTGTGTAGTTCATCCATTATGAACCTCTTCAAGTCGTCACAACTTGGGACTTACAATATGTTTATGTAAGTCAGAATGCCTTCATCGAGCATCTGATATCCTTCATACTTTATCCATGTAGTCTCTTTCCTTAGGTATGAGGCCACGGTCTTGAATAATGCATATGTTTCTTGTGCATTCCTGACTCTTTCCCTGACATCCGTTTCACAAGTTCTCACCACTGCCAGGTGAGTCATTTTCACAGTTCTACTAAGGGCATCAACCACCCTATTTTCCTTTCCTTTGATGTGTTTGATTTCGAAATCAAACTCACTAAGGAGATCCATCTACCTAGCTTGTCTAGCATTGAGTTTTGGTTGATCAAACAAGTGCCTCAACCCACAATGGTCTGTTATACGTAAAAATATCCTACCCAGGAGGTAATGCCTCCACATTTTTAAAGAATGCACTATGGCAGCCAACTATAGATCATGGGTCACATAATTGATTTCATGCTCATTCAATTTTCTAGATTCGTAGCAAATTACATGTCCTTCTTGCATAAGGACTCCTCTGAGTCCTTCCTTCCAGGCATCTGTACACATGAGGAAGTCATTATCATAGTCTACAATCTTCAGCATGGGCGCATGGGTCAGAAGGTATTTCAGTTCCTGAAACTTTTCTTCACATTCTCATGTCCAAGTGAATTTAGCCCCCTTTTTTTGAAGGGCAGTGATTGGACAACCAATCTTGGAAAATCCTTTTATGAACCTTCTATAATATCCTGCTAAGCCCATAAAGGATCTGATATCATATACATCCTTTGGGGTAGGCCATTCCATAATAGATATGATCTTGGCAGGGTCTACTACCACCCCTTCTTCAAAAATAACATGCCCTAAGTAATGTACTTGCTTTTGGAAAAGTCACACTTTCTAAACTTAGTGTAGAATCGATGCTCTCTTAGTACATAAAGTACAAGTCTAAGATGTTATTCATGTTCCTCTCTATTCTTGGAGTATATTAATATATTATCAATGAAAACCAATAAAAATCTATCTAGGTATTTGCCGAGTACATTGTTCATCAAGCACATAAAAGTAGTGGGGGCATTGGTTAATCCAAATGGCACCACCACAAATTCATAGTGACCATACCGTGTCCTGAAGGTTGTTTTGTGGATGTCTTCATCCTTGATTTGGACTTATTGGTATCCAAACCTTAAGTCAATCTTTGAGAAAATGGAAGCACCCCTTAATTGGTCGAACATGTAATATCCCTCGATCGAACCCAAATGCAAGTGTAATCCAAGTATATTTAAGCTAGTGAGATGTTTAGACATCATTTTTGTAATACGCCTTTCATGGCATGGTGCACACATATACTACGCAGTAAAATGATGTAGTGTGCACATTTCCGGATACCACGCTCAGTAACTAAAGTGCGTGCAACCTTGAGGACATCGGATACCACGCGCAGTAACTAAAGTACGCACAACCTTGACGACAGCGGACACCGCGCGCAGTAACTAAAGTGTGTGCAATATTAAGGTCAGTGAACCTTTACGTATATGATATGAAATATAGGTTGGTGAGCCAGTATTATAAGCCAGAATGCTTATGTTTTAAAATTAGGCCAGAGCGCCTAGATGTTAAAGGCCAGTGCGCCTATTTTGTATATGTCTCATGATTAATATAAAATGCATTGTTGTGCATAGACCAACCACGATAAAAGAGAAGGGGGACTAGATTCCACTAGTTAGGGAAAGGGAGGGCCACAAGCTAAGAAAGGGCTAAGCGAGAGAGCTTAAGCCGAAAAGGAATATTAAATTAATATTTCTTAGAACATAAAGTATGGATAATTATTTTATCCTAAGTCCTAAAGAAGGGGACAAGTGTATCACAACAGCTTCCAACATGACAAGTGTCAAGTTGGAGAAATGCATACTTATTGCCGAGACTTATTACCTTTGGGGGGATCTTACCATTTTTTCTTCGACCAGAGAACCATTATTGGGGGGGGGGGGGCGAAATCATCATATTTACCATGAATCCATGACCATTTCTTTGTATAGTCATCGAGCTATCCTTGTACTTTCCTATCACTATACATGAACCTGTTTTCGTGACCATTTTTCCAATTGGTGTACCTGTCATCTTGGGAGAGGGATTGAAGAGGTGGGTTGTCAGGCCCGTGAGCAATTCTCTGAGTGAGAGAATTGTTGGGGATCAATTTACTGAAGGTGATAAACTACAGATACAATGCTCTCAGACTTCCGGTACGGCCTGTTGTTGAAGCCCTGGAAGGGAAGTGGGGCAGCCGAAGGACTGTTGAGCAGAGAAGGGGCACACTTCCTTGGGTGGGACAGGCATGTGGGGAATGAGAGGTTGTAGCATATCGGTTGAGTGAGCAACTAAGATGGATTATTTCCTGTTGACCATGAACCCTTAGCCCGGGTCGAGTCTAGTCCCAGCTCGGGGGTGACTCACTATTGAGAGTGATGAACAGTGTAGTCTAAGGCTGGGAAGTTCGTGGAAAGTCTGCATGTAGTTGGGGACATTCTTACCAAGATAAGTATCGGTTCTGTGATGAATTTACATGTTGCATTATCATTTATGTGTTAATTTATGGGTTTTATGACATGTGTGAGCATATATGTCTGTATGTTTAAGGGTATACCCCTATGTACGTTGCATGTATGTGATTACTATTAATATAGCCTGAACCACAGGGACCAAAAACTCCTAAAGAGCCCAAAATGATAGAGGCAGAAAGCCAAAGGCCAAGGCAGCCACCTATTCAATGTTGGGGTTGTAAAGGAGATCATAGATTCAGATATTGTCCTCACAGAGGTGAAAAAGGAAGGATTGTTTATAATGTACTGCAAGCTGAAACAGTGGAGGACCTGGGTAGAAATGTGCCAAGGATCTATGCAGCCCTGGATAATAAGCAAGAAGAATATCAGTCACACATGATTGAAGTGGAGGGTATGATTAACAACCAAATCATTGTTATTTTAATTGATTCAGGAGATAGTCATAGTTATATAGATCCTAAGATGGTAGAAAGTTTGAAATTGCCAAGAAGCAAGCATGGAAAATATTGGTTGGTACAGTTGGCTACAAGATCCAAAAGAAAGGTTAATGAGATGGTTAAGTCATGTCTTATGGACATGAACGGACTAAGCACCAAAGCATATTTTAACATCTTACCTTTAGGTTCCTATGATTGTCTAATTGGGATGGATTGGTTGGACCCACATCATGTTCTATTGGATTGTCATAAAAAAGCATTCACTTGCTTGGATGAAGAAGGGAACCAAAGGAAAGTGTAGGGAATTCCCAGGGCAATAACCGTTAGAGAAATTTCGGCATTGCAGTTGAAGAAATGTTATAGAAGAGGATGTCAAATATTTGCAGTTCATATGGAGGAGACACCTAAAGACAAGGTGTCAAATTTGAAGGATTATGTAGTCTTGAAAGAGTTTGAAGATGTATTCAAGGAGGTACCAGGACTACCCCCAAAGAGAGACATTGTTTTTTCTATAAATATGACACCAGGAGCAGCTCCCATGTCAAAGACTCCTTATAGAATGAGTATGCCAGAATTGAAAGTTGCAAATGCAGTTTGAAGAACTTCTGAAGAAGGGGTATATACATCCAAGTGTGTCACCTTGGGGTACCCCAGTCTTTTTTTTCAAAAATAAAGATTGAACGTTAAGATTATGCATTGATTTCAGACAGTTGAATAAAGTGACTATCAAGAACAAGTATCCTCTGCCAAGGGTCGATGATCTTTTTGATCAATTGAAGGATGCAAAGATCTTTTCAAAGATAGATCTCAGATCAGGATAGCGTCAGGTAAGAATTAAAGAAGAAGATATCAACAAGACCGCCTTCAGGACAAGGTATGGTCATTATGAGTTCACAGTGGTGCCATTTGGGTTGTCAAATGCACCAGTTGTTTTCATGTGCTTAATGAATGGTGTTTTCCGAGAATATTTAGACAAGTTTGTCATTGTCTTTCTGGATGACATTMTTATATACTCTAAGTCAGAGAAAGAGCATGAACATCATTTGAAGATGGTGTTGCAAGTATTAAGGGAGCATTAGTTGTATGCCAAATTGAGCAAGTGCTCATTTTATCAGAAACAAATTCATTATTTGGGGCATATCGTCTTAGAAAATGGGATAGCAGTGGACCTTGAGAAGATATAAGCCATTAGAGAATGGCCAGCACCAAAGAATGTGATAGAGGTCAGATCATTCATGGGCCTTGCAAGTTACTACAGGATATTCATTGGAGGATTTTCAAAGATAGCACACCCAATAACTTCCTTGAAAAGAAAGGGTATGAAGTTTCAGTGGACGCCGAACTGTGAAAAGAGTTTCCAACATTTGAAACAATTATTGACAAATGCTCCAATACTAAGGGTTGCAGACCCAAATGAAGATTTCATTGTATGCACGGATGTGTGTAATGAAGGACTTGGTGGAGTCCTCAGTCAAAATGGATTCGTGATATGTTAAGAATCAAGGAAGTTGAAAGAGCATGAAAAAAACTATGCCACTCATGATTTGGAGTTGGTAGCTATAGTACATGCCCTGAGGTTTTGTCTGGTTCTATGAAAGAAACTATGCCACTCTTCTTCCAATCCTCGCGAGGTTTCGTCTGGTTCTCGAATTGTTCATAACAATACCTTTCCTTTCATATAGTGTCTTCTAAGGTCTTTGGCTCATCAAACTCAATCATGTTTTGGTAGGTCTGAGGTAACCCACTGATAAATCGTTCCACTTTTACCTTTTCATCATTTATGTAGGGTACATACCTCAGCAGCTTAAGGAATTTATTAACATATTCCTCTATGATGAGTTGTCCCAACTTGAGTTCATAGAACTCCTTAGTCTTCCTATCAAAGTATTTCTCTGACAAATACTTCTTCTTGAATTGTTTCTCAAAATGTTTCCATGATAAGTCCTCTTCATGGATTCCTTTCACATTCTTAAGGTATTCTGACCAAATGGAAGCCTTTCCATTCAGGTTGAAGATGGTTATTTGAGCCTTCAAGTTTTCATAGTAGTCATGGACTCTGAACTACTTCTTTAAACCAAGTAGCCAAGATTCTGCCTCTTCCTCTTTCTCAATCTCTCCATAGAAAGAGGGTGGCTTGGATTTCTTGAACTCTTAAGGGTCATGACCTTTGGAATGTTTTCGCTTCTTTCATTTCTTCTGAGAATGTGAGTTATTTTTGCTACCAGAAGATCCATCAGAGTTGCCAGTTTCCTTTCTAGAGGACTTTGCCGATGAACATCCCCTACCTCCAGGTTGGGCCTTCCTCGAGGCACTTCTCCCTGTGTAGCCACTTATGGGACCACATTTTTGTATTTCAGGTGGACTTTGACTTCTCTTCGTATGGCGTCGGTCAACATGACTGGTTGCAGGTCCATGCTGCAGCTGCCTCTGTATATGAAATAAGCTATGCAACAAGACTGCATTAATTTCCATTTCTTTTTCTTGCTCCTTTATCAATCTCTCATTGTCGGCCTTGCAACTCTGTAATTCGTCCATAAGGCTCCTTACAGTTTCAGCCAAATTCGGAGGGGTCTCCACCACCCTCCTCTTGTCAAACTCTTCGTCTTTATTGTGGAAGCCATCCCCCACTTCATGGCACATCGCCATCCTTTATGCTTGTAGTTTCCCACGATTCACTAACTGCTTGAGTGCTAACAAAACACTTGATGTTATCTAACAGTCTATGATTTCATGAACAACACATAGTTCATTTTTCTTAAATACACACACACAATAGAAAGTTTTCATTCTTTTCTTTAGTAAGAGTTTAATTAGACTCTTTAGGAAATAGGTAAGACAGGGCGTCACCCTTAAGATTTTCTTTAAACATGGCTTTAAAGCGACTTTTCCATGAGCCCAAGCAAGCCAAGTATTGTAACCATACTCTTATACCAATTTGTAACACACCCATGGCGGGGCATCGAAATTTCATTCTTATTAAGAAATCAAATCCGCCATTCGGGATCTCTATCCCATTCTACTCATCCAAAGATTTCCAACCACGGTCTCCATGCTCAAAACTAAGCTCAGAGCTGGAAAATACACCTCTCCCAAGTTCCTCAGGTGTTCATTGGTCGAGGCCATGGGGCTTCCATGTGGGTCCGACTCAATATTCTTCTCCCTGAGTTCTTCGATATCCTGGAACTTCCAATGGTCCTAATTCTATGGCGGAAATACATACACCAAAAAATCCAATCACTGGATTGGGTCCTCGGCTAACTCACAAGCTAACATGGAATTCGACGTTTGACCTTCGGATTGAATTCTAGGCATATCCCCTTCCCTCCATCTACAATCACATACGACCGCAGGCTATGACCAGACGCTAAGACAATAGGTGCCAAGACAACCATCGCGTGAATCCTCCAGAGTGGAAAATCTATGAAGTTCAAAATCCGACGTCGCGTGTCCTCATAGAATTTGACGGCTCTGATTCACTTCGAAACTCTGAGCTTCAACAGTTCTCGAGTCTTCACACACGCAAACCTCCAGAGTGAAATCCTTTCGGAGTGTCGGATATTTTGGCACGTGCCCTCCTCTATTCAACGGTCACGATCAACTCCGATTCTTCGGCCTTCGGGAGTTCTCAACCCACTCAACACCACTTTTCTTTCGGAGTGACTTTTCTCTGAAGTGGCAGATCTTCTACCATGTGTCCTCCTCTATTCAAAGGTCACGATGAATTCTGGTACTTCGACATTCGGGAGTCTTGAACCACGCAACACCACCTTTCTTCCGTAGTGACTTTTCTCCAAAGTGGAAGATCTTCTGCCATGCATACTCCTCTATTCAACAGTCACCCTGAACTCCGACGCTTCGGCCTTAAGGACTTCTCGAACCTCCACTCTTCAACTCTTTCGGAGTAATTCTGCTCCATAGTGCAGGAGTTGGCGACACCTGTCCTTACCAACGGACGGCTCAGATCTACTCCGCTACTTCGGGCTTCGGGGATTTTTGAAGCACCAATCTTCAAGTCCTTCGGAGTGACTCTCCTCCGGAGTACAGGATCTGATGCCAAGTGTCTCTCAGTGTTAATGTCTAGGATGGACTCCCGGAATTTCGGTCGCTTCACCAAGCACGTTGGCTAGGTGGGCACGTACCAGGGGCTGACACATAGATGGGTCAGGGGAGACATGTGTCACATTCCAATGGGTCTATAGGGTATGTGATACGCATGAATCGGGTAACATTTGGCACTTCAAACTGAGGTCCACATGTTCTTGGGTGACATCACTATGTCGCATCACCCCAGACTGACAGCCTTCCAACATCCCTCAGATCTCATGGTCGAGATTAGTCCACGTAGATCCATAGATCTACGACTGTCGTTACTTCGGGAGTTCGACGTTCTAAGGTTTGGCAGTGCAGGCTCCTCTTTTCTCCTGAGGTTGGTCAGTGTCGGGTTGACCATAGCCTAGATCTAACAGTTAGAAAGGAACCCAAAGGTTCCCCATATCAACGGTCCTGGTCACCTCGCCGCTCTGGCCTTCAAATATTTTAGCTTCACTGCCACTCTGTTTTCCCGAGGTGGGACTCCTCCGAAGTACCATCTGTGAAACCTTCCACTAGATGATCAGATGGTTGAGAAGGGGCCCCAACAAAATCCCCAGATCAACGACTCGCAACCCTTCTGCGACTCCGACTTTCAGGTATTTTTATCAGTTCGAAAGTTTGACATCCCAAGGCTTCGAGCTCCCGAAGCTCTGAATCCGTCAAGAGCTAGCTCCTCTCGAACTTAGCGCAGGGTTCCTAGACACTGGTCATATGGACTCTCTGATGAATCTTGGGCTATAAACTCTACTCTTAGACAAGTTTTGGTTAAGGTCATGGGAGCGAGCCTAAAGTCTCTTAGGCTACTGGTTTGAAGGAAGCGCCTTCCTAACTCACAGAACTTTAAGTTCTAAAATAGGGTGGGGTAAACTCATGGGATTACCATGATGGTAGCAGTGCCAAGAGGCTCGCTCCGACTTTGGAACTGTTAGGTAACTCCTTGGGGAAAACACCTTCAAGGGTTAAACTGGAGCATACGGTAAAATCAAGCAGAAGCATGAGTTTTCAAGGAAACAAACGTATACACATAACTTAACCCTTTCAATACATAAACCATGTATAGATATATAAATACATGCATGCAACCATTAATTCCCAATTCAATGCATTGAGTATGGAGACACTTATCAGAACTAGATAACGTGAAGCGACTACTGAAAGTGGTGCTCGTTTCCACCCAACCATAGGCTCAGTCACTCCTAAAGGCTTTACCACTGGCCACCCCTGAGCTAGACCGTGATACTTTGAGATTCAATCTTTTCCTTCTGGCTCAACAAAAGTTAGGGACGAAGGTTACTCTCCTTCTCCAAGCATAGAAATAGATAGGGACGAAGGTTACTCTCCTTCTCCCGAGTCAGTCTCTATTTCCTACGACTGGAACACATTATTTTTCAAAGTTCTTCCTCGAACCCGAGAGCTCAGTCTCTCGTCTTTGTACTCTTCGGAGGTCTTCCTCTCCCCACCACACTTTCCTTTCTTTCCTTTCTCAGCAAGGTTGTGTGTGGCTCTAATTCCCAGTTCGTGGTCAGGTTTGAAATCCTTACAGATGGGTGATCTTCCCCATCCCCTCATTAACTCTTGAGGAGGTCTTACCACCTACCAGCCTGACTGTAATTCATTCATGGGTCAAAGGACTGTTCTGGTCCTGAGCAATTAAATCCAGTAAGGTACTGGTTTGGTGGTCCCCTTCACCATATATTTTATAGCATTCGTGATCTCTTTTAGTACACCCCCCTTTCCAGCAATCATGCAACACTTATTCATTTTATAGTAAATAACATAATTTACATTCATTGACCTTTTATGCAAAGGTCCATCAAATCAAACATTCACACATATTGAGTTTTCCATAGTCCCTTGTCCAATATAGTTATATTTACAAATTGGGGGAAACAACGTGTTACAAGTATAAATACAGGACTGGCTCAGTTCATTTGGATGAGAAGAAATGTCTCTTTTCTACAGTGTGCACAAGGTAGTTGCAACTGTAGTTGTGTTATTTCACTATATATTGGTTCTAGTTGTCTTGGAGACTGCACCACACTTGGAGAATCTCTTGCTTGGTTGCTCTTGGTCATTTTATTGAGGCGCTAGGTCTTGGTGATGCTAGCCTTGGGGAGGATCTTCTCTGTATACTATTTTGGCTATTGATGATGATGTACTGGTAATATCTTGCACTGAATTCTTCTATAGAAAGGTTGTTGGGTTTTCTCCCAAGGTTGGGTTTCCCAGAATAAACTCTTGTGTTCTTGTGTGTGTTGTGCATGGTTAATATTTCTAGATCTTATTATTTCGTTCCGTTGTTATAGTTGATATTTGTAGTGTATAGTTATTCTATGATATTTGTTGTATGAAAGTGAATCTTGTTATTAATCATAAAGAAATAACTATCTAATCTGAGAATAATAAAACTCCAACAAATATTGCTTCTTTCGATGTTTATGTACTCGTCAATGTCTTCATCATCTAATGGGTACTCCTCATTTTGGAAAATATGATATATTTCATGGTATCTTGTGCAATGTTCCCTTCCATTGTAGAAACTTGTGTCTGTAATCATGATAGAATCTGGACCGAAAATAGGGATAGGTCCAGTGGCTACTTGGCTCTTTTCTTTCCTAGTTTGTACTCGAGACATCTTGTCGCCTATGTGTATTGTCAGAGAAAAGGACAAAATTGATCTACCTTTGAATATATTACATAAAGCATTTAATTCAAAACTTATAGCATACATACCTGTTCGCTCGGGGTTTCGGAACAAACTTGAACTTAGCTGGCTTATCGCGGTAATAGTGCTTACACTTTCATAGGTCTCACAGGTATAGAAATATGTCAATTTTGACTTAACAAAAGTGTTATATTTTGAAAATTTCCCCTAAACCCTGTGTAATCAATGCTAAACGTGTTACAACAATGGCTTGGTCAGAGACGTATAATCCTCCATTCATTTTCTCAAAGAAAGCTTTGTGTTTGTTATCGTTGGTGTATCATTAGAGCTATGGCGTCGATGATGGTGTGGGAAGGTTCTTCGACCATGTCATCATCGGGAATATCGATTGGGAGAGTCTTTAAAAAACATGTGAAGGATTCATATTCTTCCAATGTTGATTTCCTTTTATAATATTTGTTTACTTTCGAGAAATGTGTTAAAGGAGTAAGCGGATGAATTCATTGATAGTTTTTTCACTTGCATATCTTATGTTAACAACTATTTTCCTTGTGCCTTTATTTTACCAAGATTGGTGAGTTGTCATATGTTGGAGGGTCATGTGGATTTTTAACCTAACAAGGTTATGGTATCGTCGCCCGAATATTTATCAAGAACAATTAACGGACCATATGTGGGGTTGGATTTTCGAAAATATATATTGAGTAGTGTCGTCGTAGGGAGGTCTTACAAATAGAGCAGAGACTAGCCTCATCACATCCTTCGAGGATGAAAAGGTGCTCTTTGAAAAGGAGCGCCAATGAAATGACACCATGTTGTGTGTGCAGTGTGTAATAAAGACTTGATTTGATTGCATTAGAGTGTAGGGTTGTGTTAGGGACCCATGTTATACATTGTACTACGATTTATTTTGGAAAGGTTTAAGGATTGGTCTCCTTCTGACACATGTGCACCAAAAGATGTCTTGACTTGTGTATGCTATCATCGTTGGAAAATTTCTCAAGAGAGAAAGTCGGTAGATGTGAGGAAATCCTTACTATCTTTCTCGATTTTCTCGATGACGAAATAAGATTTGGTTTAAATGGAGCGCGTTGATACCATGGCCCGTGTGTGGTCTGTGGTATCCACCCTGTGCGCTTCATGCTTCAAGGAAGTTCAAACTGGGATTGTTCTTTCAAAATTGTCCACTAAGCAAGGTTTTGTAAAAACAATGAATACACTTTCCAAGGATTTCAAGTCAAATGTATCATGATAAGTAAATCAAATCAATAAAAGAATCATCTAGGGATGTGCATCAAAAACCACCTCATCAAATTAAACAAGTACTCAAATACCATATGCAACTTGTCAAGTTTATGTATGGGAGGGTTGACAAAGTGACCTATTGGGTGAATCATTCCCTAAGTCAATGAGTGTTTCCTATGTGGACCCCCTCTCAGCCATGTGGAAAAGATGAAGTGGACAGGGGAAAGACTTTTGGGCATGGGGTTCATGACATACAAGGGATTGTAGTGTCTCATTTATGGGTGTCTTTGTAGAGGGTGTGTTGCACCTTATTTTTCAATTCATCATTTTTTCCAAGCTCGTTTAATGTCATTAATTATTTAAGGTCCAGAACAACTGGGTACTCCCTATGGGGTAACATATAGCTTGGGGGGTAGTACCACAGTGTCACTTGAAGGGAGAGGGACATAGAGTGACATGGTGGTAAAGTCTACCTTGTAACGCACTTGTGTAGATCCGTCAACAAGTGGACACATTTGTGTGTGTGTGTGTGTGTGTGTGTTTGCTTTTGCAAGTTTTTGATTTTTTTTTAGGAGAAACATTTCGTTGTTCTCAAGAACTCTTTGGGAGAGAATCTAGAAGGTTATGATTTGGATTTTATCTTTTTCTAGCTACATTCCCTCTGGGCCTTCAACCCCTTCTTCCCATGAGATGAGGGACACTCTCTTCTTGGGTAAATACACTCGAAAATCCCAAAAGATAAGGAGGTGAGGGGATGAAGTGTGGAATGTGGTAAGTATGATTGGGAATGGCACGATGACTTATCAAGGGGACCTACCAGTAGCAAACACATCCCTAAGGGTGACCAATTACTAGGGCGCAATGTCAACCACCAAGGTGAAACATGGAAAAGAGAATAACTTCCAAGCAAACATTACATAATCAAAAGTAGTTTTAAATGCAACATACTCAAATGCCTCAAATATTGAAATGACTCTCAACATAATACTTGGCTTGTAGCTCATGGAGCAAGACCCAGCGTCTTCTAGAAGCAAGTTGATGTGGCAGATACCATCGTGATGAATATGAGATCTGCGGTGGTGAGGCAAGCCTATGTCTTTGCAAGTGGACGTTGTCAGTCATCTGTCTCTCGGTACTCCATGTCTACAACCTGAGGGCCTCGAGACATCATCTCCTTAGTTATCCCTAGGAAATGGGGATAACACGACTCATGAAAATAGTTCTTATTTTAGCAATATTGATTCTCTTCCTTATGCTAGACAAAATAGAGAGATACTTTTGATATTCAAGG
>ML792712.1:22365-39249 GCA_009831015.1 Picea engelmannii | reverse complement strand
CCTACTTTGGATAATGTGGCATGAAACACGTCGACTGCCTGAGCCACGACATCTATACAGGTGTCAGATTGCATGGAATGTTGTTAGTTTTGTTTATATTTTGACACTTGTACTTTCGGTTAATTTTCTTTTTGCACGTTATACGTTTGTCCTAGAGGGTCTAGAAGCTTGGATGAATCGGTTTTCCCATGGGGCGATTCCGTTCCAGTTGTCTAAAACTGTTATCTGAATTTGGGGTTTTTATTTGAAAGGATGGATGAATTGGTTTCCCTCCGGGAAATTCAGTAACTACAGTCCTTAGAAAAACTTGTCGATACTGTTATTTTTGGCTCTGAAAGGATTTTTATATGTATACTTACTTACGGGGAAAAAAAAAATTAAAAAGAAAAGAAAAAAAACAAATTTAAAAAAAAAAAAAATTATTTGATTGGGAGTGATTCCTAGAATCACCCTTCCACCCTCGTCTTCACTCCCATCACCCCCATCCTGCAACCCCTTTCCCCATATACAACCTCAACTTTCCCCAACACCCCCCTCCCCTCCTCTTCCACTTCTCACCCATGAGTGAAGAGAGGGGGGAAATGGGGAAAGGGGGTGGGAGGATCTATGCTTCTAACGAGAGAGAGGGGCAAGATATAGTTGAATGAGAGGAAGGGGAGAAGGGAGTGATTCAGGGGGATGAAAATTTATTTTGGAAATGGTCCCCCACCCCCACCAAATGACCCATTTTTTGCTTTATGTTTTTTCCCAATTTTTGGATTTTATTATTATTTTTTTAATTACATTTTAGTTTTTCTTTTTTAAGTTTCTTATGAACTTATATATATATAGTGGAATTGGCAATTAGTCAGGCTCGTACTTGCGTGACACGAGGTCAATTCCGACAACTACCACTATAACCTCCAGGCATGCTAACATGATCCCACACATAGCACACAAGGTAATTCAGGGTTTTGAACCTACAACTTCACATAACAGAGAACATTAATAGTACACTCCATCACTTACTATTCTACACTTTGAGAGCTTTTCTTTTTAAAAAATCAAATTGGTGATCGGGGACACATTTTTTTAAGTTGTGCTTTTTTTAAATCTGTATGTGTAAACATGTTTTTTCTCTTCATTTTGGTTTTGTTTATGTTTTTTTCTTTATTTTTTATGATTTTTTTTACAATAGCATAGGACTTTTAGGCCATGATTTAAAAAAATGTTGCAATTTTAAGCTTGAAAAAAAACAATGGTGTTATTGATACCACCTCTTTTTTATTTGAGGGTTAATTTTAAGATTTTAGTTGGAAGGATATAAGTTGTTAAGACCATGGGTTTCAAAGAAGTTGTAATTTTGACTCCCCGAAAAAGAGTGGTTGCTACTGGGAGTGCCACTTTGCGATTCTAGGGTTGATTTTAATCTTTTTTTTTGCAACCATACATATTGTTAAGGGCACGGTTTCAAATAAGTTGTAATTTTGATCCCCCAAATAAAAGGGGTGCGATGTTGGTGCCACTTTTCAATTTGAGGATTGATTTTAAGGTTTTTGTTGGCAACATTATAAGATTGTTAATGTCAATAACACAACTTTTTGAAACATGGGTAAAAATGGCAACCCAATGCAACCTATAAAAAAATGACAACTTTGGAGGGTTCTCATCAAGTAGACAACTATGTTCATTTACTAGATCTACTATGGCATTTCTATAGTCAACCAAACCTAAGAGGATCACTAGCACCATTTGAACCAAGTATTTGCTACACTATGTAGAGAGAAGTTGTTTGTCAACATGTGTGCATCAAGACATAAGGAACTCATTTATCCTAGATTTTGTGTGAACCAAGATGGATGGATTGAACATTCCTTTGGGAAAGATTTTAGCTATATAATTAATTGGGCATCATTAAAGAATACATAAGGAACATTATCCATACAGAAGTTGTTTCTCAACATGTGTGCATTAAGACATAAGGAACTCATTTATCCTAGATTTTGTGTGAACCAAGATGGATGGATTGAACATTGCTTTGGGAAAGATTCAATAGCTATAGTCAATTGGTCATTATTAAGGAAATGACAAATTGCTATGTTAACTTATATTTCATTTTCTCATGTCATGTCATGCACCTACTTAACGCATTGGATGACAACCAAACCTACTTTAGTAATTTGGAGGTCGTGTAATGAGATGGATTCAAAGAGATTAAGTTACGAGTAGTGAAAACTCATATCCTCGCATTTCTTGACATTCAACAATCCTTTAAAATTTAAGTGGATGCTTTTAAACATATAAAGGGCACCATTATCATGCAAAATACAAGACTTATTAGCTATCATTTTGAGATTATTTTAGACATTATACTAATTAATTATTCAATTTGTGATCATAAGATGTATTATTAAGTGCAACTTGGTAAGCATTGGGAACATTATTTGCCTGGGAAAGTGGAAATCATCCACATTGACCATAAGCCTCTCGAGTTCCTCACACATTGTAAGATTGAGAATGTATGCCACATGAAGTATATCACATACTTGTAGAAGTTAAACATAGTGATACTATATTGGAAAGAAATGATGAATAAGCTTAGAAACTTTATGAGGCCATAGACAACCAATTTGGTAATGTTTGCACAATTTTAATAGTTTGGATTCAATGCATTCAAGGAAGAGCACATGTATTGTTTATATTTTTTATGGATGTATGTATTCCTATAGAACTCCATAGTAACACCAGAAAATGGGGAGCTCCATGACTACTTATATAGACTTAACATTATTTTTTGAATTACATGATTCTATATAGACTTAGCATTATTTTTTTTCCCTGAGGAGATCACATTCTTTAGTTGTTGCATAAGGCATATTGATCCAACATATTATGACACTTCATAGTGGAGAAGAATACTACAAATTTGTGGAGGTATTTCTACTAGTTAAAATTGCACACAAGGTGGCAAATTCCATACATAGTTTACCTCTATGGAGCACATCAAAAACAAATGTATGAAATTTTGTTAAGTGCATTATAGCTCTAGTCGCAAGCAAATCATGGGAGTAAATGATAATGGATATCCTTAGAATTTTAATGATAATGGATATCCTTAGAATTTTAATGATAATGGATATCCTTAGAAGTTTACCAATAACTAGTGGGGGTAATGGCCATCGTGTGTTATTGTTGCAAGAAAATAGTTCCAATGTAGGATGAACCACAATTTATCTTAAACAAAGTTCAGTTTCCCTTTGATTTTCTATCATCGATCATATTTTACTATAATAATATATATCTTATAACAATTGGTTGTTTTTGTGGGGATGTTATGGGATGCCAATGTCCTAAGTATACTTACAATTGTGTAGTGCATAATGAAATAATAATTACACCTTTTAAATCATGTCTTGGAATCCTACCCAAGGAACCAAGAGTAATAAGGTTCATTAACCTCATATAAAAAAAAAAAATCAAGTTTGAGAAGCTTCATAGAAGAGTTAAAAAAGTGCAGGGTTACATGTCACAATCAACATCATGAAGATTGATGAAGACCCCCTCAGAGATCTTTGTGCCGATAGGTGCAGAGTTATGATTAAAAATATATGAAGCTTCAATATTGAGTTGCTCTCGATTGTTATATGGGCCCAAAATCCTTCTTAACGGAACTTTGTTATGTTTTGTTATCGCAACAGTCCTCATAGTGCTTATCCATGAAGCTTAAACTATGGGTGCTCTTCCACATGTGATTTTGCACTAGAACCATCGGCCTTACTGGAGTCATACCTTCCCAAAATGATGTGAACTTAATCCCTTCTCATCCTAATCCAATGTATTAACTCGTGGGTACCTTTAATCCCCATGATCAACATAGATCGTTGATCTTTCCTTTTAACTGGCGGTTGGATCTCCTTCTAGAGTACACCATGTATATTCTCCTAAAAGGATCTATACACGTCACCTGACGTATGTCGAATGTTGGAACATCAGAGTTTCATCTCGCAATACACTAACGTGACCCTGATCTAACGCGGCTTAGGCATCTACCATGTGGATCTGCCATGTATCATCTGTTGATGAGGATGCCATGAGTCACCTCAATTCATGAATTTCACACACTCCAATTGTTGAATGGACACTGACACGTGTCGTCTTCCCTGTGGGCCATGTGCCACCCTCTTAGTAGTTGCATGTGTGTGCTGACATATGTCGATATCGAACTATCGGAAGGGCTTGAACTTCACCCTTTTTAGTTTGTCACGATGGAAGAGATTCGATGGAATCTCAATCGTTGATCTAACTCGTCCACTCGGATCTATTTCATTGATCTATTTGTGAAGGATTCATTGCATTTCTACCTTAGATCAATCCTCCATTGTTGATTTTTCCTTTAATTGCATCCCTATCATGATCTCCTCCTCCTTTGGACAGTTTCCATGTACATCGGCATCGGGCTATCGACAAGTTCTCACTTATCCCACTTAGTCTACTTCCAATCCAATGAAGATCGATGATCAATATTGATCTCGATCAAATTCTGATGGCTCAAGGCTATTCCTCCTCCATAATACAATCCTTTGATCCGACCATTCAATGATAAGTTTGGATCATTGATCCCTGCAGTTGATCAACGATCAACAGCCTTCATTTGTCCTGACTGGTAAATGGGGTTTCTCCAAATAAAATTGCTACGAATTTGATATTGATTCCTCTCTCTGCTACCACGTTATTTCACCCGCACACACAATCTCAGGAAATACACAAATGATATAAATTCACTAAATTAATAGAGGTTCATGTCCACTCAATTCATCATATCACAGAAACACTCAATCCAGAATATTCCATTTCTATTATGCACACTCATTGTACATGAATTTACATAAGGCCTAACTCTTCAAATGGCCTTTCTCAATCACACTCTATCTATCCTAATTTTCTCTCTGGATGGTCATCTCTCTATATTTAGGATTACATCACTCATATACACACAGGTCTAAAACCCAATTCGGTTCATATCCTAGTTTACATCCTAAGATCCCTCTATGATCCACAAAATACTCAAGAGATCCCTAACTTACCCCTAGGATTTCTCTAACTCACTCAAGCTCTCAAGATCTTATTAATAAGGAAGATTCAATTACATTCAATAATTTCAATCCAACAACCCTATCCAATAGAATTCTTCTAGAATTCAAACAAAACATAGGAAAATACAAATGATTCAATACCCCCTTAGTTCTAGCTAAGCAAGGTTGTTTTTGGAGGCAAGATGCTCCTGCATCAGACTCCCAAGGAACAAAATGTGTTCATGATCTCCTGATCATGAGTTCCATTAGTTGAATTCCTCATGGATCCCATACTTTATGTTTATGCTTACTTGCCTTGTTGTCTTGTTGCATTGTTGTTGCCTGCAACTGTCCATTTTCTCTGTTGATGTAAATATTCTTTACTTTAGCATGTCTTCTCTGAGACATATAACCATCATCATCCTCATTTCTTCAATCTCCATGTCCAATCTATCCTCTAGCTAGTACATATTGATGCAAACTTACTACTAAAATTTGATGTTGTTGTTGTTGTTGTTGACTAGTTGTTGCATGTCTTCTTCATATCTCCATCTCAAAGTATTTGAGATATTCAACTCCTCTGCAAAAAATTGAATTATATCTTCAGGATTCTTACTTTCAATTATGCAATCTTCTTCATCAATCCTTGGACTGATCAACCACTCCTAAAGCATCTTAAGTTCTTCCCCAAAATAATTGAGCACTATATCAAAGTATTGTCCTTCAACCTCTTCCTTATTCTCTACAACAACAATTTCCTGCAACTGCTCCTCCATCTCTGCATCACTTAATAAAAAGTGATTTAGGTATTGATCATCATCATGAGACAATGTTGTCTCCTCCTTCTCTATGACAGAATCATGAATATGTTTGCCTTCTCTTTTTTTGGTACCTGCAAACATACACAAAATGTCAGATTTAAAAACATAAGGATCCTTAGCCTCATTTGCTTCATCTATCAACACATACTCATGTTGATCTGAACTCTCCACATATCCCATGAGACTCTCAATAGGTATCTCTACTTTCTCATCATCCTCATCAAGGAATAATCCTTGCTCTGGTTCACATAAGTGAACTCTTTCCTCTGCAAGTGACCTCTTCCTAAACTCATCTCCTCTAAGTTTCTCCTTACTCATCCAAGCACTCAACATGTGCTTCAAGCTCCTCAAGCTTCTCCTCGGCTTCCTTGCAAACAATTGCATCACATGCCACTTGACTCTTTTCTTTAGATTCCATCCTTGTCTCTGGTTCTCCTCAATCCTCTTTTGTAGAAGTTGTCTTATGTAACTGAGTTGTATCCTTAAATTGGCCAATTCTCTTTAAATATCCTCTTGACTCATCCTCTTTATGTCAACTGTTTCGACATCTTTCTTTCCTCTATTGTGGCTTCTGCTTGAACCCATGATATGACTATCAGTAGTCATATTCACCATCTCTTGTGAATTTCTCTTGTCCACTATGAGATGCACCAAGCCTCTATAGCAAGTCTCCTCTACCTGCTACCTAATACCTCACCAAGCTTCCCCTGAGCTATGGCCTTTTGGCATTATAGGTCATCTCCACTGGAACCTCCTAAGCACTCCTCTGCTCTTCTCTGGCTTCTGCACTTTTACTCACTTTCTCTATAGAAAATAAATTTTCCTCCTCACTTCCAATCTTCAGCTGGAACAGGTTCCTTACCACAGTCTTCAATAACTTCCCTTATTATCTATTGCAATTCTCATATTGTAACCACCATTATTGCTACCTGCAAGCCCATAGTTAATTATAAAAACATCTATAGTTGCAAGATTTGTTTTGAGATCTTGTCTTCTCAGTATCCAATGTAATATTCTTTGTTGTTATATCTACAATCTGTAAGTTCTTTCACTACTTAACTTATCTATGTTTTGTATCCCTTATAGAATCTCAAAGAGCATAAATTTTCTCTAATACCAATTGATGAATACCCCCTTGTAGATCTTTGTGCCCACACGTGTAGAATTATGATTAGAACTATGTGCAAATTAAATATCGAGCTTCTCTCTATTGTTATACGGGCCCAGAATCCTTCTTAACAGAAATATGTTATGTTCTGCTATCACACCAGTCCTTGTAGTGCTTATCCACAGTGCTTAAACTATGGGTGTTCATCCACATGTGATTGTGCGTCGGAATCGTCAGCTTTACTAAAATGGAAGAACTTCCCAAAACGATGTGGACTTACTCCCTTCTCATCCCGATCCGGTGGATTAACTCATGGGAAGCTTTAATCCCCATGATCAATGTAGATCGTTGATCTTGCCTTTTAACTGATAGTTGGATCTCCTTCTAGAGTACGCCATGTATCTTATTTTGAAAGGATATGTACACATCACCCGATGTATGTCGAATATTGTACCATTGGAGTTCCTTCTCGTAATACATTAAAACGACCCCAATACTACATGACGTGGGCCTTGACCACATGGACCTGTCTATGTGGACCTCCCACGTATCACCTTTTGACGAGGATGCCACGTGTCACCTCAATTTGTGACTTTGACACACTCCAATTGTTGAATGGACACTGACACGTGTCGTCTTCCTTGTGGGCCACATGTCACCCTATGAGTGGTTTCATACATGTACTAACGTATGTCGATATTGGACTATCGAAAAAGTTTGAACTTCACTCTTTTCAGTTTGTCCTGATGGACTATATTCGATAGAATCTCAACCATCGATCTGACTCATCCACTCAGATCTTCATCGTAGATCTATTTACGAAGTATTCCTTGCATTTCTACGTCTGATCAATCCTCCACCATTGATATGTCCTCTGATTCCATCCCTATATTTGATCTCCTCCTCCTTTGGACAACTATCATGTACATCGACACGGGGCTATCGACTAGTTCTCACTTATCCCACTTAATTTTCTTCCAATCCGATGAAGATCAATGATTGATATTGATCCCGATCAAGATATAATGGCTCAGGGTTATTCCTCCTCCATAATACAATCCTTTAACCTGATCATTCAATGATAAGTTTGGATCATTGATCTGTGTGATTAATCAATGATAAACGACCTTTGTTTCTCCCAACTGGTAAATGGGGTTTCTCTAATTATTTTTGCGAGGAAATTGATCTTGATTCCTCTCTCCTCTACCACGCTATCACACCTGCACAAACAATCTCATGCAATAAACAAAGGACATAGACTCACGAAATTAATATAGCTTTATGTCCACTCAATTCATCCTATCATAGAAACACTCGATCCAAAATATTCCATTTCTATTATGCACACTCATTGTACATGAATTTACATAAGGCCCAACTCTTCAAATGGAATTTCTCAATCACACTCTCTTTGGCCTAATTTTTTCTCTAGACGGTTATCTATCTTCCCTTAGTCTTACATCACTTATATACACATAGGTATGAAACCCAATTCAAATCATATCCTAATTTACATCCTAAGATCCCTCTAGGATCAACAAAATACTCAAGAGATCCCTAACTTACCCCTATGATCTCTCTAACTCACTCAAACTCTCGATATCTGCTTAATAAGGTAGATTAAATTACATTCAATAATTTCAACCCAACAACCCTATCCTATGGAATTCTTATAGAATTAAAACAAAGCATAGGAAAACACAAATAATTCAAGACCCCCTTAGGTCTAGCTAAGCAAGGTTGTTTTGGGAGGAAAGATGTTCCTACATCAAAGATCATCATTTTGTGTAGGAGAGAGACTAGGGGTTCATCTCCTGAAAGAAAAATTCAAGGCCTAACATACTGATTGCCCAACAAAAAATGAAAAAACTCTAAAACCATTTAAAAATGAATGTGTGCAACATGATATATAGGCTCATACAACTATCATATATTTTAAAATCATGAATATAGAATGTATATGCATATAGAGAATTCAAAAACATAAAATAAAGTGCATCATTCAAGCACACATTAAAATTGTAAATAAACAGAGTGTCCATAACACTTATCTTATGAGAAAATGTCACCAACTGCCTATGTACAAGGGATGTTCCTCCCAACCATAGGATTTGTTGCTCTGGTGCTCTAAAAAACAGTCCACCCCCAGGCTGGGGCTATGAGTCCAAAAGGAGGAAATGGCTCTTATGGTGGGCTATTGTCTACACAAATAGACCAATAAATAGTAGTTCATAGTGAAATGACCCCTACAACAATTCCAACCACCCAACTATGTTCCCCATCAGTATGCACAACCCAAGATTTAGGATTTCCTTCTTTGCACTGCAGTGCCTCATAGAATCAGCATCCCCTCCAGGGATCCAACACAAACTAGCTAGGAATTTCTCAATTGGGGAATCTAGGAAATTTAGTTGTAATAGGAGTGCTCACATTGGCAATTACGCATCCTATAGGGTAATTTTTCCATGATAAATCCTCACAAGCATGATAGCCTAGTTCTCAACCTCCTTCCCAACTTATATCCCAGCTGTAAAATTAGCTCCCCCCCCAAAAAAAAATTCAAATTTCCCCTATTTTTACCCCATGCATGTTTGACTCTCACAATTCCCCAAAATTATTGTATTCAATCCATGATGTCATAACTAGGGGAGATGACTCTCTCACCCACCTATTACATGCATCCAATGACACAATTCCCATCATGTGTGTACTTAGCCCGTGCTCTTTTAACTAGGTGAGATGACTTTCCCACCAACCTCTTACATGCACTCAATGATTGGTTTTAATAAGTCAAAAGGGTAAATAGTTAATAAAAAATGATTTATGGAGGTGACATAGGATTTCTAGGCATGAGAAAATTCCCCTAAATACCCCCCTTTATCCTCTCTCTCTTGTGGAATCATATCCCCCCAATGTTATCGTCCCTGTCGTATTGCAGCCAACAATTGTTATTATTAACAGTTTTGATGTATAATTTACATATATCGACCCTCATCAATATTTCTTAGCTCACAGCATAAATCATACATGCATGATTACATTGTAATTCTTGGGGATTAAAACTGAGGTGTTATATTCCCCTTCCCCTTACTTTTTCATTGTCCTAAGTTCACATCACCATATATGTGTACAATATATACTAAATTTTTTACATCGATATACTCAATAATTCCACTATTTGATGACTCTCACAACAATTCCAACCAACAATATTTCATTCCCCTCTGTCTGCACAACCTAAGGAAGTGCACCCCCTTCTTTGGTCTATAGTCCCTCAAGTTGTTCCACTTCCCTTCTAGGGATCCAACATAGGCATGTCAGGAAGTCTCAAAGTTGTGGCTCCAGGAACTCCAACTGCAATAATGGAGTCTCCATATTTCAAAATAGTTGTGGGTATGCCTCCTGCATCACAATTTCTAGCTCTCACTTTACTTCTTTCGAGTTTAGGTAGGTCCACTGGACTTTACTTGTCCCATGCATTTGTTCTTGAGCTTAATTTCCTTCTGGTGTTCTTCTTTCTAAGTACTCAATTCATGTTTTCATTCTTCAATCGTTCCTATACCATCCATCAAGAAAACAAAAATTTTATAGACATTATCATGCAACAATTATCTTATCCACGGGAGTTCTCAACTCCAAAATGTAATCATGTATTTTAAAATAAGTTTGCAAACATAATATAATACTTATATGTGTGGTTTTTTATGTGCTTCACAAATTTTCCACATGTAAGAGTCCAGTCTTTCATACTCCCTATGGCTCCAGCCACATGCATTCTTAGTTTTCCTCTTCATTGCAATACTCACCCTCTAGGATAAACCATCCCCTTCGCTACTACATAGTCCCTCGGAAGAACCATCATTTGCCAAGGTTTTCTTGTGCAAGGAGAGCACCAAATTACTACTAGACATCCATTATTAGTTTGCATCCCAATAACTTATGGAAATCACGGGGTTCGAGTGGCATAATAGTGACCTTCTTCTCGAGCCTTCTAGCTTCAACAACTATCATCTATCATGTATCATATACATATAGTTTCCATGAGAGATCATCAAAATAATTCTCATTATAACTTTCAAATATGTTTCATAAATATAATCATATTTCCCAAGTATGAGATCCCTTATCATAATGTTTGGCTCTTGCATGTGGTAGCACCTAATATTCATTATGGAATTACACTCATTTCCATATCTAATACCATTCTACCTACAATCTATTGAAACTTTCAATCAACCAAACAAACTATGAGTATACATGAACATCATCCTTTTGTTACAACATTTACAACAACCCATGAAGTGATCTCATAATTATAACATACTAAAGATTCAATCCCTTTCAGTTGTTAATCTATTAAATGGAATGAAATTATCATTTACTATATATGCATTATTTAGCACACCAAGACTTTCATGAGGTAATCAAATATTTATGTCAATAAACCAATGTTCCAATACCCATAGTCGCATCTACTAAATGCATCCCTACATTGATTTCAAAATACTACATATCTATATCATATATTCCACCACGGTGAGTTGGAAGGTATATCCAATGCCTCGACATATCATCCAGACACTTCCCTATTAATTGTTTGACCATTTTGATACCTTTCCCTTCAACCCAAACACAACACCAAAAATATAATCCTTTAGTGTTCTTCAGTGTTGGCAAAGAGGTTGCAGTCTTAAACATTGACTATAATAATAGGTCCATTGGATACTTGTGTAGCACTACAATATTTCCATATCCAATCATAGAATCCATCTCTACAACATGATTTTATCTTATGACCTACCTTAGTTATGAACTCATAATCAATATAACATGGCATGCCATTAAATTTCATAAGATTGCATTCAAGCATTAAATATCCTCTGCATTATCTCTTGTTGTCCATCAACTTTGCTCAATTTTGAAACTCATCTTCACTTCATTGAGTAATTCTCTATGAAGTCTAGTTTTGTCCACCCAAGACCAATCCGCTCTTAATGGAATGTTGTATTTCTCCATTGATACTTTTAAATTTATTGAACCTTCGTCATTTAATCCATTGAATTCTTTGCACTTGTACCCCGCTTCCACTATGGACTTCGATAACAAAAGTAGATGTACTGCTCTAATTACTTTAGCCATAGTTTTCTTGTCTCTATATTCTAGGTTAAGGAAACTTGCCTTGCCTTCCTGTGTATATTAGTGTCATTCTTCACATGTTGGCTTGCTCCATGCCTTTTATTTGTTTCATGGTTTCTTGGATGTATGTAATAACCGATTGCATTGATCTTAATCCTCATTGCTCCTTTTTTCATGATTGCACCCTGGAATTATATTCTGAAATAGACCCACAAAATATTCATTCATGACATTTGATCATGTTGTTAATAATCCCTTGACATAACACTCTCTCCTTGAGTGTTACCCTACTCATCAACAATACCTTGTTATTAAAACTCAACCCATTTTATTGTCAGGCTATTACACTTCCAAATGTGACTCTAGAACATTACACGCGCATCATTATGAAATATTTGTAGCCTTCCCTACTCATCATTCACATATGGTATGTACCTCCATCATCTGAAACTATTTCCCCAAAATAAACTGCTTTGGAAGACTTCCACATTCCACAATCGCATGGTTCACTGAGCCTAGATGTATTGTTCTTGTAACTTTCTAAATCAACCAAATGCATCTTGGAAAATTTGAACATGTTATCATGTTTCCTTTAGATTAACTTTCCAATGGATATACTTATGTCTCAATCTGAGTTCTGCACTAAAAGTTATGGCTCTTTGAATTTTTCATTTTTACTCATTTGTGCCCTTTTTCATTGGTGCAAATGGACTCAAAGGCCTACTTTTGCCTCCCCAGGAAGAAAATATGGTGAGAACTAGAAATATTTTTTTATATAGGAAACATATAGTATTCATTATTGTGAGTACACATCAACTTTCATATTGGTGATCTAATGCTCCAAGTGAATTTTTCATCAATATGGAATTGCCAACCTTGTTTGTTTTTCATTTTCTTACTTAGAATTTTTAGCAATAACTGTTATCTCCCAAATTGAGCAAAACTAGGAAAACTTTAGTAACATAGATTTCTCTCGATTGTTGAGAAGATAAATATTGAGTAAATAATTTTTTTCCAAATTTATGATCTTGGGTCCCTTTTCTTCCTCTAAAAATCTCAAAAATATCCAAAAACTTCGTTGAAATGGTGGATTTTGGCATGTTTCTGTGTCTCCATTCCAAACCCTTTGGAATTTGGTCAATTTCTCCACTAGGTTTCTTCGTGTCTACTTTCATTTCTCATTGTAAAAATTTCATTAGCAATCGGTCCTTCATCAAGAAGTACCACCATGGTCTTTAAAAACCATTAATATGTAGTTTCTAGAAATATGGAGTAGAATTGGGCACTGGCTCTCATCGACACTTTTATAGTCCTCGTTGCGAACCTACTCTTTAAATTTCACTTGGTTCTAATATTTTTTTCTCTTGTTATGGCTAAACCAATATTTTGGATCCAAACCTTTTTTTATACAATCATATTGTTGATGTGGCATGGCATGTGCTTGTTGATGTCCATTGAAAACCAAAATATTTCATTCCATGAGTGAACTTCAAATTTTTTCTCTTCAATAAACTTCAAAATTTGTCTAATCGATGAACCAAAAAATTTCTCCCATTGGTGAACTTCAAAATTTATCATCAATGAACCAAAAATTTTGTCCCAACAATGAACCAAAAATTTTGTCCCATTGGTGAACCAAAAGTTTCATCCCATTGGCAAACCCAAAATTTTATCTCATAAATGAACCAAAAATTTATCATCAATGACTACAAAAATTTTCTCATCGTTGAACTTCAAAATTCTTTGGCAAACTACAAATTTCTCTCATTAATGAACTTCAAAATTCTTCAATGAACAGTCCCCAAGGTGTAGGACAGTCGGTGACGAAGTGTGTTGTTAAGGAACTCAGTGATGTTAAGTCACTGGTTCAAAACCTATGGGGCCAAAAATCTAGCCATGTTAAGGGTTGGTGTGGCTCAAGCTGGGTGCGATCCCTGTGTGATTTTGATGGCTTAGATGCCCCTGAGTCACGGTTTCTCAGCCACATGCTAGTCCCGCAGGTCAAGGAAAAACTAGCCAAAAAACAAAAATCTTCAGTGAACTACAAATTTATCTCATCATGGAACTTCAAAATTCTTCAATGAACTACAAATTTTCTCTTTGGAAAACTAAAAATTTTGTCCCATCAACGAACTTCAAAATTTCTCATCGACAAACCAAATTTTTTGTCCCATCAAGGAACTAAAAATCTTGTCCATCGACGAACTTCAAAGCTTGCACATCGGTGAACTCAATAATCCGCCTTCAACGAACTTCAAAATTTTCTTCTTTGGTGAAATCAAAAGTTTTTCTTCAACGAACTTGACATTTTTTTCTTTGGCGGACTTCAAAAAATTTTCTTCGGTGAACTTCAAAAATTTTCATCGGGGATCACAAAATTTTCTCATTGTTGAACTACAAAATTTTCTTTAGCGAACTACAAAATTCTCTCATTGCCGAACTAAAAAATTATTTGGAAAACTATGAATGTCCCTCATCACCGAACTTCAAAAAATTTCGGCGAACTACAAATTTCCCTCATCACTAAACTTCAAAATTCTTTGGAAAACTAAAAATTCCCCTCATTTATGAACTTCAAAATTCTTTAGTGAACTTCAAATTTTATTTTTCAAAGAATTGAAATTTAACTTAAGAATTTTTAAACAAATCCAAGATGAATCTAGATCGTTGATCTCAAGATCAAATGTGATCTCGGCCGTTGATGGATATATGTAATTTTTTTCAAAAATTTAAAATTTTCAAAAAACAACTTTTATTTTTTCTTTTTCTTTTTCTTTTTGGGCTTCCATGGAAGCTCCAGACTTAGCTTCCTATGATCGAATTTGACCCTACACCCATCCAATTGAAATTGGTATTCGTCAATTCGACGTCCCTAAGTGAAATTAAACATAGAGTTTTGCCCAGACATTGGGGATTTTGCTCCAATTTTACCATTTTCCCCAAATTCAACTTGGGTTAAAACTCTGCAACAACAAATTTGTCAAAATCGTGTTGGTCTCTAGCCCATGTGGGTCTAGTGTTGAAACTTTCTTCTCTGTAGTAGACCCATGCATGCCCAATGTTGAAACCAAGGCTCTGATACCAATCTATAGCATGCATGTTACCCAACAAAAAATGAAAATACTTTGATACCATTTTAAAAATGAATGTGTACAGCATGATATATAGGCTCATAGAACTATCAAATATTTTAAAACTGCAAATGTAGACTATATAAGCATACACAACATTCAAAAACGCAAAATAAACACAACATTCAAGCACACATCAAAACCGTAAGTAAACATAGTTTCCAAAACACTTATCTTATGGGAAAATGTCACCCAGTGACTGTGTACATGGGACATTCCTCCCAACCGTAGGATCTGCTACTCTAATTTTCTCAATAGCAGGCCACCCCCAAGTTGGGGATATGAATCCACAAGGAGGAAATGGCTCCTATGGATGGCTATTGTCCACACAAGTAGCCCAATACCCAGTCATTCACAGTGACACGACCCCTACAAAAATTCCAACAACCCATCTCTCTCCCCCATCAGTCTACACAACCCAAGGAATATGATTTCCTTCTCTACACCACAATCCCTCCAACAATCCTCATCCCTTCCAAGGCTCAAGCACAAACTAATCACAAATTTCTCAATCGAGGGGCCTAGGAAATCCAATTGTAATAGGAGTGCTCACAACAACATTTACACATGCTCTGGGGTAAATTTTGTATGAGAACTCCTCACAAGCATGACAACCCAATTCTCAACCTTCTTCTCAATTTCTCTCCCAGATGTAAGATTAGCTCCCCCCACAAATTTGAATTTCCTCTATTTTTACTCCATGCATGTTTGACTCTCACAATTCCCCAAAATGATTTTCATCGACCCATGCTATCATAACTAGATGAGATGACTCTCTCACCCACCTCTTGCATGCATTCGATGACACAATTCCCATCATGAGTGTACTTAGCCCATGCTCTCTTAACTAGGTGAGATGAATCTTGCACCAACCTCTTAAATGCATTCAATGCCTAGTTTTAATAAGTCAAAGGGGTAAATATTTAATAACAAAATGATTTATGGTGGTGACATAGGATTTCTAGGAATGAGAAAGAGCATAGTCTAAACTTTCTACCTTTTGGTTGTTTTCCGATCACTTTTTCCGTTTGATTTTGCCTGAAATCCGGTGAGGAATGGTTGGATCTGCAGATTTGAGTGGCTAAGTTTGTATAATCTGAGTGCCTCAGGGGTTTTTTAGCTCGTTGAATCCATTTATGCATTTAAAAATGCAATTTAAACAACAAAAAATAACAATTTTGTCCAGATTTACATCACCGGATTCCAACCAAAAAACCAAAAAGTAGAACGTTTAGCCAACGCCATGAGAAAGTAACCCCTCTCCCCCCGCCCCTTTATCTCCCTCTCTTATGGAATCATAACCCCGCAATGTTATTGTCCCTCTCATATTATAACAAATGATTATTATTATTAATAGTTTCAATATATAATTTACATAAATTAGCCCTCGACCATATTGCTCGACTCATAGCCTAAATCATATATACACAATTACATTATAATTCTTAAGATTAAAACTAAAATGTTATACAAAGAAATGACAAAAAAGCTTAAACTACTTATATATCACCCATATAATAAAATAAGTATATTGGAGAGAATTTCTTCAATTTAGATCTATCAACCAGTTACATAAACATTCATCCAATATTCAACATGGATCACCAAAATCTCTATAACCACTAATGCTAAAAAAA
>ML792711.1:199028-210333 GCA_009831015.1 Picea engelmannii | reverse complement strand
CCCAATCCCAATAATAAACCCACTCAACCTCTTCAAAATTTTGAGATGCAAGCATTCCTGACATATGTTATTTCTCATGTTCCATTGCAGGAGATTCAATTAAGGCCGGGAAAAGTTTTGGACAGGAAGAAGCCTTCAGTAGTCATCCCGGAAGAATAAGAACAGGAAACCCCCAAACAACCCTTGGATGACACTAGGTGGGAATATGTTAGCATTCCTAAGGACCAAGAACCCAAGCTTCCCCAAATGAACCTTCAAAAATTGTGAAGGCCCATCCTTGTAGATAAATATTAGTGATCGAGAAGACTACCACTCGATCAGAATTTGAAATCTAGAATGAATTGAAGAATATTTGTGTCAAAATTCCCTTTCTTCAAGCCATTAAGGGTATTCCAATCTACAATAAGGTGGTTAAATAATTGCATATTAAGAATCTAGGAAGGAAGAAGAAGGATCCTCCAACAATACATTTGATAAGAGAACTTTCTGAGTACATATCAAAGCAGCCTAAGGTCACAAAATATGGGAACCAAGGGAACCCCGTAGTGACCATAACCATTAATGAGGTTTCCATCGGAAACACTCTCATAGACCTAGGGGAATCCATCAATGTTATGGCTGTCACTACCTTAGAGAAATTATAGCTAAAACCAATTCTTAGACCTACCCCAACTGTTTTGGAATTAGCAGATAGGACAAAGGTTATCCCTAAAGGAATTTTGGATGATATCATAGTTACTTTATCCTCATGGGATTACCCAATAGAATTTCTTGTCATCCACTCAAAGGATCCTATCAAAGGGAATCTCGTTATTTTGGGAAGACCTTGGTTGGCCACGACCAATGCATTTATTGGTTGTAGAGAGGGAGAAATGACCATCTCAAATGGACTCTCTATACATAATATCACCATATATCCACCTACTCAACCTATCATAGAGCATTTATGGTGGCTTGAATTTCCATACGATAATGAGGACTAGGAGGAGCCCGTGTTTCCAAGTGATCATTCCCAGGCACTTCAGGTGCACACAATGGAAAATGTGCTAAACCAGTATATTTCTGCTATCACATGTGTTGATTTTCCACAATCTTTTCCCCAATTTGAGTACATGTTTGGGGAAGAATTTCAGGAACGTTTGGACCCATCGATTTTGTCTTCGACATCCTTTGTCTTCAACGTGCAATACTAGGGATATTTGTTGATATTATTCATGATTGTGTGGAGGTATACATGGATGAATTCATAGTATATGGAAATGCTTACCAGGAAGCCTTACATAAATTAGAAAAGGTCCTTATCAAATGCAAAGATATGAACCTGTCCTTAAGTCATGAAAAATGTAAAATATTGTTGACTGAAGGAGTGGTTCTAGGAAATCACATTTTATCTGAAGGGATTAAACTCGATCCTGCAAAGATTGAGCTCATCGTGAGACTTCCACCCCCCAAGAATCAAAAAGAGATGAGAATATTTCTTGTACATGGCGGATATTACCGACGATTTATTGAAAATTTCACAAAGAATGTTGCACCCATGTATGGATTGTTAATAAAAGATGTTTATTTTTTTTGGACTGAGCAGTATCAAGCCGCCTTTGAAACTCTAAAATCTAAGTTTTTTGTGGCACCAGTTCTTAGGGGGGCCAATTGGGATCTCTCATTTCACATATCCATTGATGCCTCCAACACTGCAATAAGAGGAGTATTAGGGCAGAAAGAAGACCAACAGTCCTATGCCATTTATTTTTTGAGAAATAAATTGTGCCCTAACGCGTTAAACTATACAATTACCGAAAAGAAATTATTGGTTGTAGTTCATGCTATCAATAATTCTCACCACTACATCACAGGTTATGAAGTATTTGTACATACAGATCACTCTACCATTAGATTTCTCATGAATAAACCCATTACTAATGGTCGAGTGACTAAGTGGCTCCTGCTATTGCAAGAAATCAATATCACCGTTCTTGACCGACCTGGAAAGGAGAATTTGGTAGTTGATTTTCTTTCACGCATAAAAAAATGAGGATGATGATATTCCGTTGATAATAGTTTCCCATACGAGCACCTTTTTTCCCTTTCTGTAAATACCCCATGGTTTGCAGATATAAAAAACTATTTGGCTACTAGGAAGTTACCATCTCATTTGTCACCTCATGAAAAGCATACAATTATTACGCAAAGTGCCAACTACTCCTAGGTTGGCCATGACCTTTATCGTACTGGTCCAGACAAGATTATTCGTAGATGTGTCTGAGAATATGAGATACCATAAATCCTATGAAGCTCTCATGATGGACCATGTGGTGGCCATTTTTATGACAAACGTACAACATATAAGGTGTTACATTCAGGTTACTCTTGGCCTAGAATTTTTAAGGATGCTTCCAAGTATGTGAGGAGTTGTGATAGTTGTCAAAGGATAGAAAGACCCACGTCAGCTGAAAAAATTCCCTTGCATGCCCAAATTATGATAGAACCTTTCGAGAAATGGGCCCTTGACTTTGTAGGACCAATTTCACCCATGTCTCATAAGAAAAATTATATTTTGGTTTGTACAGATTATGTCACCAAGTGGGTAGAGGAAAAATCCCTATTCACGGCTACCAAAAAATCCGTTGTCGAATTCATTTATGAAGACATATTTACCCTCTTTGGTGTTCCTCATGAAATTATTATAGACCAAGACACTCAATTCACTTCCAAGCTGATGAGAGAACTAACAAAGAAATATAGGATCAAGAACTACAAGTCTTATCCATACCACCCACAAGCTAATGGTCAGGTAGAGTCCACAAACAAAGTTATGGAAGCTATATTAACCAAAACTGTTCAATTGCATCATCGGGATTGGGCTGATAGGCTTCCAAAGGCTTTTTGGGCATATCAGACCACTTGGAGAAACACCATTGGGCATACCCCTTATGAGCTAGTGTATGGGAAATAAGTACTTATACCAATAGAATTCCAACTAAGGACCTTTCGTATTTCCACGGAATTGAGATTAAACTTAGATGAGGCTCAAAATCAATGATCCCTACAATTAAATGAGTTGGATGAGATCAGGAAATATTCTATCCAATGAACAATGTTAGTCCAAAGCCAGAGGAGAAAGTGGCATGAAAAGTTGATTAAGAAGAAACACTTCCAACCTGGTGATTGGGATTTGTTGTTTGACTCCCGATTTAAAACCTTCAAAAGAAAAATTACCACTCGGTGGTTGGGTCCTTACGAGGTAGTCACTATATATGACAATGGGGTTGTGAAAATCAAAACAATTGACGATGGACAAGTCTCCTTTGTAGTAAATGGACACCGACTCAAACTTTATCATAGACCCATTTCCATAGAATATTTTCTACAGGTCATGTCAACTGACAAGGAATTGGCCTTAGTAGATGGGGAAGTCCCCCCTTGTTATTGACTATTTTTCTGAATTTTTCGACTGTACATATGTAAATAATTTTGAAGTATGTCGATAGACAATTCTAGAGATTTATGTAGGTATTTATTTCACCAGGAGTAGGCAGTTTCAAGGAGATATAAAGGAAGTATTTTCCTTCAAAAATATTGCTATATTTAAACCTTGTTGTCTCTTAAGAATAAATTGAATAATGATTGTTATAACCCTAATTTTCACCAGACGTGCATACCCAACAACAGGCCATCTTACTTACTATTTTTTCCAAGCCAATATTGAATAGCTCTTCTTAAAAAACAAATTTTTGAAGATGTACGCGCCCTACACCACTACTGCACGGGTATGTACACTAGATGCATCATTACTTTCCATGTACATACGCTAGTTACACCATTACAACCCATGTATACCCACAAAAGTTGCAAAAAATAAAAAGTTACAAGGGAATACGGGCTTTTGGGTAGTTTCCTAACCAATCGACCGCCCATAGTCCGTCACCCAACCGAATAACTATTTTTTTGGCATATAAAAGAAGGTGTTGGGGTCCCATTCCAAACATAAGCATGAAATCTATGAAACTCTGCCCATTTCACAATCCCCCCTTGCCCCAAGAATTTGCAGCCACATTGTGAGTTTTGAGCCATAATTCCCTATTCTTGACTTTTTCCTTATTCATAAGCCTATGCCCATTCTCTAGAGAGAAGTGTGAGAGAAGAAGGATACATGGAAGAAGTTGGAGCTTGGTGAAGAGGATCCCAGGACCGGGTTGGAAGAGTAGTCACCGATCTCATTTTGTAAGTGACTTTGTGAGATTAATATAAAGAAGTACGTTTTTCGTCCCGCCACATGATGTGTTCAATTTTGACATTTAATTTACATTTTGTTATGACATATAACCCATTAGTTCATATATAGAGTGCATGTTCGTAGTTTCTTGTTTGTCTTTTGGTGAATGCAGGTTAAGCTTGGGAGGAGATTTGCACTCGAGAAGTGACCAAACGCATTGGGATCGACATCGGACGTGGAGTTTAAGGTAAGACTACCAGATCCCTATACTTTGTACTTTATGCATGAACGTGGGGTATTGCCAAGATAGTTGTTAAAAGTAGGATACTTTAGATGGTTAGCTATGCCTGTACTTTATAACCCTAGTGTAGTCTGTAGGGGGGTTTTCCCACTATAGCATAATTGGTGGCCATACTGGGGAACCTCTAGGGTTTTTAGGGTATTTTTTTTATTTTGGGTGTCTTTAATTCATTTATTTATTGTTTCTTGAGTTTCTAAAAGTTTTTGTGTCTTTAAGGGATTCTGGTCTTCCATACAAGTACTCCCTACCTGGTTTGCTTGACTATTAATTTTTCTTTTTAGATAAGTCACAGAGGTGTATGCGGCCTGTAGTGGGTCTGCTCGCATACATACGCACCCTATCTTTGGATAGCCCACGTACATACGCAGGTTGTTGAAGTATCAGTTGTGTGCCTATGTCAGGAAAATTTCTTTTAAGGAAGAGGCAGTCATCCTCTTCCCTGAATGAAGCCATATTTCTCAGGGGTTTTCTTGATTTAGCCCTGGTCTTTGTTTCTTGCAGTCTTTGGCCTAGGTCTGACAGCAGTTAGCTTTTTCTTTATCAAGATTTCTTGTGTTTTCTTGATTAGGGTTTGAGACAAGTTTGCTGAGTTTTTTCTGATTAAATTGTTTAGTATTGTTAGTAACTCTCTGTGAACCACAATAGACCAGAATTTGGTTTTTGGTCTCGTCTTGTCTTCACTTTTCCCTTTTTACTTGCTTTAGAAGAAAATAAAAGAATTCATTTTTAAGTTTCTTATTTTGGAGCATAAAAAAAAAAGTTTTAAGTTTCGTGTTTGGTTAAGTAGTTAGGTTTGTTGTTTTTTTAGGAAGAAGAGTGCTTTCTTAAGTTCTTTACTGAATACTTAAGACTTTAAGTAGCTCACAGTCGAGCGAAATTAAGGTTTGATTTTTTCTTTTAAAATATCTTAGAGAGAAAATTTAGTTAAAGAGTGTTCAATTTGCAAATCTTTGTTTGTTGAAAAAGAAGTAATTTTGTTTCCAACATTTTTTCTTCTCTTTCGTCTCTTAACAAACACCACCAGTTTCATTTTCATTCCTTTGTTTTAAGACAAACCACTTAAAATCAACTCTTAATTAAAATTTATTAGACTTTATGCTTGTAGGGTCCATTAACTAGATTAGGCTAGAGCCTTGAATTAGGTTGGAGAGGAAACTCTTCAAGGCTACAAAACAAACATAGGAGTCTGTGCTAGGGAGTGAAAAATTCTAGTAACGTGGAAACTATCTGGGACCCCCCTCTAACACATGGTATAAACATGAGGTCACATGTGGAAAGGTAGTGGAGATAACCCCTCCAAAGTCAGACCAATCATAGCGGAGGAATGCATATAGAGGACTTATCTTGGGATTACGTTCCGGAACACTTGCTTTCAATACACTTGATCTGTTTTGGGCTTGATACCCTAATCATTATGGTCCACCTGACTATCGACTGTACCTTCCCGATAGTTTTTCACAAGCTGGAAACTTAGTTTCCTTTTATTTTAGGGACTTACACAGGTGACTACAGGGACATATCGCGGTACCTAGGGCAGACATTGGGCCACACTTTGTAGAGTATACCTGTAGGTTCCTTCCGTGTTTGAGTTGTACTTGCACCAGTAAGTTTCTCTAGTGTTGGTTGTTGTAACCGTTCTTCCAACTAGTAATAGTGGTTTGCTTACTGCATCTCATGGGAACTTTTTCTAATGTGTGTTTTGGTCTTCAACGTTAGAAAGTCTTAGTGTGTCATTGATCTTCTCACACAGTGGAAGATCAAGAGCTCCGTCGGTCACAAAGGATTTTGGGCCTATCGCCAATTAAATTGGAGCCACCACCGCCACTGCGAAGGAGAAGACTTGACCAGGAAGGGTCATTTGAGGTGATCAGACCATAGGAAGTTGTACCGGAGCCATCTCCGAGAGGAGAACTTTTGTTTCCGGAGGGACCTACTATTTCAAAACTTGGAGCGGAAACTCTCAATCCGTATAACTCTCCGATCACCGACTTGTTGTTTCCACTTATGATATAGATTGCCCCTCCAAGGGTAACGTGTCATGAGCATCAGATAATCCTGCAAGAAGCGATGGAAGAAAATGTTGCTACTTCATCAGCAAATCCTTATATTCCCTCTACAAATGCCACAATTGGGGGTGTTCTGCCTCCTAACTCACCTTTGCAGGTCCAACCCACTATGGTCTCGACCGCCTCTACCTCGGGCAGTGGTTTGATTCTGTCCATGGAGGCAATCACTGCACCATTTACGCAGAGTGCAACAAGCCCTATGTTTTCATACGAGATGCCTAACTTTGACACGACCTCGATCCTTTCCTACTCCACCCTACAGACTTTGGGTCTGGGGGCAGGGAGCTCAAACAATCCTCTACAAGGGTCCATGGGGGGCACCTTAGCCCCTTATAATTCTTTCCCTTGCGGCGGGGGTCATATACCTATGTCATCTCCCTCGCTCGATGACGCTCCTCAACAACCCATCTATTCGACCATGAACTACAATCTATTTAGAGAAGGTAGTCAAGGACCTTTTTCTAGTACCACACCGGTGGGTTCTTTTTCATTCTCTTTGTTCGACGCATTTGGTAACAACGCATTCTCGTCATTTGTCATCTCAGTCGGGGGAAAACCTGGTTTTGGATCACAACATCCTGCGCAAGGTACTATTACTGCACAAGGGGCACACACTTCTCAAGGATCTTGGAATCCGTGGCAGGGATTAGTTCCCTCGTCAGGGATGTCGATCAAGGGAAACCCCTTCCATGGCCAATGGAACCTCGGGTAAGACTCAGTACCTAAGCCATTAGGATCGGCAAGGGGAAACCCTTTCCAGAACCTTTGGAACACAACGTCAGGAGAAATCCCTTCTCAGCCCTCAATGTCCTACTACAAGAGTCTGTCGATGACGTCTCAACAAGTGAAGCATCCAAATGTTGGCCTAGGCCATGGTTTTTACCAGAACCCAAGACAAAAACCTAACTTTTCCTAGAAACCTGGTGCCATCCAAATCCCAGGCTCCTATCCTCCTGTACATACTCAACAACCTAAGCTACCATTTTTGGAAACTTTGCATTTTCCAGACTTGTCAAGATTATTGAACAACCCAATCTGTCACGATCGACGTTGGCTTGATATGCCGACCAAGTTTCCCTCAGACATTCCAAAGTTCAAAGGAAAGCCTAACGAAGATCTAGGCGATCATGTGACCACATTTCACCTATGGTTCTCATCCAACTCTTTAAGAGATGACTCCATCTAGTTGCATCTGTTTCAACACACTCGTATCGAGAGTGCCACAAAATAGTACATCGAGCTCGACTGCTCAATATACTCTACTTTTGGCGAATTGGCAATGGTTTTATTAAACCATTTTCAATTACTTATGAGATAGGATGTCGGCACAGAACTGTTGGCCAACTTTGAGAAGACAAAGGATGACCATATCTCTAATCACATCCAAGAATGGAAGTGCTCGAAGAGTTTGATTAAAGTATTAGTTCCACCAACATTCATGTTGGAATGGTTCCTTAAGTATTTGGTACACCAACTATCCAAGGATGTAGCAACATCGGGGTTCTTTTCGAAGGAAGAAGTGATAATGAGATATCAACAGCTAGAGATGCTTTAATCTCAGTCTATTTTTCTTTACGAAGTTCTACGAGATGCACGATGGTCTATTCTTGATAAGACCAGACATAAGTCTAGACCACATGTTGACAGCATTATTGGTTCAGCACAAGCAAAGCCCACTGATCCGTTGTCAAACCAATTGAAACAATTGTCGATATAGAAGATAGTGGCCAACCCAACTCCTAGTTCAACTACTCCCCCTTCTCAAATGTTGGATGTACATAGCGTGCAATCGACGAACCCAAAGTCCAACCAGCAGGCTGAAGGGAAGAAAAAACAGCGAAAGAAGGGTAAGGAGGATAAGAAACCCACCAATAATGCTGGCGAGGGAAACATAGAGAGAAAGAAGTCAAAGTATCCATGCAACCTTTGTGCGAAATATCACCCGAATCACCTGTGCCCTTGACTCGCAGAGGCCCAAAAGTTATTGGCACAGCAACAGCCTACAATGTTAACGAACCCATTTCCTCATGGGAAAAATTTAACTCAAGCCTCTGTGAATGTGGATGGGAGCAGTCAGGGACCCCCTTCATTGTCTAGCAATCCCTCAACTTCGAATGTCTATATGTTGAAAGGTGAATCTCACATAGCTACTAGGGCACATGATTACGGAATGCCAAGTACTTCTGAAAAGGGTAAATAAGCCGAAAACCCGTCTGTTCCTCTCCAGATCGAGAAAACGATGGGTGAAAGAATGACACGCATCTTGAAAGGGGTGTTAAATAAGGCTTCACATAATCCAAATGCGATGGCCACCCAGAACTACTCTATGGTGGAGGATTTTTCACAAACCCCTTACTCTATGTTTTCTTTGGAGGTCCTCTAAATCTTCCCTTCGCAAATAAAGGATTTTCTAGCCACCTTAGGATCCACTGAGACATGTAATCTGGGAACTATCACACTTGATACAACCGACTTGAAGCCTCATCTCCCATACCACGTCGCATTTCATATAGTAGTGGCTCACCCCACGAAATCGTCTACCCGAAATATTTTTTGCATGGTGTTTGATGAGGGCACCTCAACATGCGTGATGTCGTTGGCGTGTTATAAGGCCATTGGCCAACCCGTTCTATCTCCTTCACCTACTCTTCTTACGGTTTTCAATGGTAGTTCTTTAAGACCACATGGAATCATTCCTTCTTTCCCCGTGCAGTTAGGAGGGAAAACCATGTGCGTCGAAGTTGAAGTGGTCGATGTGCCTCTCAATTACAACCTCCTGTTAGGAAGGAGTTGGACATATTCCATGCATGCAGTGGTCACCACATTTTTTTGGGTCTTGGTGTTCCCACATGAGGGTCGAATCGTGACCATTGATCAATTATCCTTCTCTAGACCTGACCCTTCATCGGGGGCATCCACGGTCTCGATGATTGATAACCCACAGCCCAGTGTCATCAACGTGGGGATTGGTTTGTTCCCACCTCTCATGGGTACTTTTGATTACCCTCCTCCTTCCGATGATGTCAAAATGATATCAGTTGTCCCTGACCAGCCTAAGGCTGAAATATTTTTAGTATCGTCGTTTCGCACAACTTACTTTAATGATCTGTCCATTCTTCCTTCCCCATCAGCCATGATGGAAGGGACAGGGCACCATGGCATGTCCATGCCCTTGTCCCCGACAGAAGTTATGTACTCTATAGTCCAGCAAGCTTCCGTTGACCCCAATCTGAATCCCAAACAGGAGTTAGATCCAGTTCTCGAACCTGCCTAAGCTCAAGGTTCCCTTGCCACTACCGATTCCTTAGACTTGGTCTTGCCCTCTAACGAGGTGATTTTAGAAGCATTGACTGGTCCAGACAAAACCTGGGATGATCTCCATCACAAATAATATTTCCTCCCAAAGTTAGGAAGAATAGAGGCAGGAGAATGTGTGTTGACTATGACTAGAGATAGGTCTTGTCCTATTAATCCTCTGGCTACGCACGCATTTTATGCCGAGGGTAATATGGAAACCATCACTAAAATGATACCTATTGATATCTCTAGAACCCCTAGCATCATGGAGAATGTATTCGTCGGAGCAGACTGTTCCCTGAGGAGATCCAGATCTATACATATTTATTTAAAGAATGCGAGGCATTGATCCAAGAATCGTTGAACATGAAATCACGACTTATCCTGATGCCAATTTGGTCTAGCAGAAGCTTCATCCGGTTAATCCTTGAAAAGCAGTAGCTATTAAGGTTTAAGTAGAGAAACTACTCAAATATTGTTTCATTTACCTCGTCCAATTGACTCAATGGGTGTCGAATCACGTTCCAGTCAACAAAAAGCAGGGAACAATTCACGTATGTACGAACTTCTGTGATTTGAACAAGGCCTATCCAAAAGATAATTTCCCCACCCCATTTATTGACCAGATTGTCGATGAATGTGTATATTGCGAGGTCTTTTCTTTCATGGATGGTTTTTCAAGATACAATCAGATACAGATCAAACCCGAGGACCAGCATAAAACAACTTTTATCTATCCATGGATACATTTTCTTATCAGAAGATGTCTTTTGGCCTGAAGAATGTTGGAGCAACTTTTCAGCGGGCCATGTATTTTTCTTTCCACAATCTCAAATGCCTAGTCGAGGATTATCTCGATGATTTAGCTTCATGATATTGTAAGAGTTCTAATCATCCCACACACCTCCGACTTATCTTTGAGCGATGTCTCTACTATTAGATTCTCTTGAATCCAAACAAATGCAGTTTTTGCGTGATGTCGGGTCATCTGCTAGGTTTCATAGTTTTGACAACGGGGATTATGGTTGATCCTCTAAAGGTTGAGGTGACAGTTCAATTTCCTCCCTCGTGCAAAGTCCCTTAGCTTCAGAGTTTACAGGGAAAAGAAAACTTTTTACGGCATTTCATCACAAGCTATGTCGAGATCACAAAAGGGTTCATGTGTTTACTAAAGAAGGACTTTCCTTTCCATTGGGATGAAACCACTCAACGCTCTTTCGAAGCGTTGAAACGTGCCCTCACGCTTTCCCCCCTGCTTCAGCCACCCAATTATAATAAAGATTTCTTATTGTACTTGGTCACTGCAGAGTCGACCATTGGCATGGTCTCGGTTTAAGAGGATGATTTTCTTGAAGAGAACAAGATTTACTACCTGATCTGAGGCCTGTTTGGACCAGAACCCAACTACTCCCATGTTGAGAAACTACC
>ML792711.1:164431-175660 GCA_009831015.1 Picea engelmannii | reverse complement strand
ATGATCTAATTAAACCCCTGATTGTAATCACCATAATTATCACTTGTGAAGGTAGATAATTTGTTTTTAAAGCTTGCCATTTTCGACTATTAGCTCATTTCCAATTCAACAAGACATTGAATTTTCCTTTTTACTTCTTGAAAAATATTGAGAAGATGTCTTCCCAAGTGCGAAAGAATGTGTTCAATCCTCATAATAGCCTATTCCACCACGACCTCATCAAATTTCTTGTCATAGTTGAGTTAGAAAAACAGGAGAAGACATAGGATGAATTCATCTATCAATTTTCAAACCCCCATCTCACAATCAAGACTAGCAAGAAATCACTTGGGTTAGGGATTGTTACTCCATCCAAACCCTATTCTCCAAAGACTCCAAACCCTCCTACTCAAACTATCTCTATGCCTGGAAAAAATCCCAAGAAACCTGTTGATACCCCTGCAGCCTCATCGGGCAAGAAAACCAAAAATCCTATTGATAACTCTCCAATTCCCTCAACATCTATTGATCCTCAATCCAAGAAGTTGCAAGAGGTAATTCAATAATATTTCCCTGTAGTCCCTACAAAAAGAAGAGGAGACAATCGGTTCAAAGGAGGATCTTTTCGAAAAAGTGCCCAAAATGCAAAAGAGTTGGAGCCTGGTAGAGAAGTAAAATATGAACCCATTCCCCCTCATAAACCCTCAGTTACTCATACCTCTTAGATACCTACACCAAATCCCAAAGCCTATAGACTCTCTACATCCTTCAAGGGATCTAATCCCTCCTCTGAGAAATCTGATCATACTCCAGTCATTGAAAAATTAAAACCAGAAAATGTTTAGTTGTTGCAACAGTTGGAAGAGAGGAAGACCATGGATAGGCATCTCCACCACGACAATGCAATATTACAAGCAAAGGTGAATTCCCTCCAACGATTGGTTGATCAAATGACCACTTGTCCACTTAACTTAACCACTTTCCATAATTAGTAAGTTCTCCATTAACTTTATTATTTAAATAATTTATTTTGCATCCTCTTTGACTTATAGTACACTCATCACTTCACTTTATTATTTAAATAATTTCTTCTTTTCAAACACTTTGACTACTTTGACCTTTTGGGGCTTCTAGATGAATCATGAGGGTTCTCCAACTTCACATGGCCATAACTCTCTAACCGTGAGGAGTTATGTGACATTCCACATACCACCAAAAATGGCATGACATGTACTATCCATATAGAATAGTTTTACTTGCAAATATATCAAAACGCATACCATTATCCATCAAAAAAACTTGGGTCCATTACCCAAACCTTTGCACTACCGGAATTCACTATTAGACTTTCTTCAAGGGTTGACATCAATGACAATGAACCCAATTAATCAACAGATCTACTTGCTATAACCTTATATATAATTGTTATAACAACAGATTTGATCTTCACTAATATTTAATCGTCGCTCCTTGAATGATATTCAATCATCACTCCTCAAAATGATATTCAATCATCGCTCCTCTCACTTCTTTAAATGTTATTCGTAAGGATATTACATTTTCACCCACACATTTTCTCACATTTATCTTCTACTTGTAAAACTTATCATAACCCTACCTAAAGAGTCATGTTTATTAAAAAATACATGACATCCATTAAATAAACAATTAATTTCCCACTTTTTCACTTTTCAAAATACCATGGGTTTTTAAACCATGGGAAAATACCATTTTACGTTTTGACTTCTTTACGTAAATTCACTTTTTTATCTTTTAATACTCCTTTTTCATGTAACTTTATTTTTTATTTTGAATTCACCTTTTTATGTAAAGTCACATTTTTTCACATAAGTTCATTTTGAATTCATCTTTTTACGTAAATTCACATTTTTTAGGTAACTTCATTTTGAATTCACCTTTTTACGTAAAGTCACATTTTTCATAAGATAATTATATTTGAATACTTACATGTGTTGGGGTTACTTCACACACACCTAGGATTTATTTTTCCTAAGGTTTTTCCTAGTTTATTAATCATAATTAGTCATTATCCAGTCTCCTATATTTTAGGGGAGAATATTCCACCTAGAGAATATTCTCTTTCAGTTGATACTTCAGTTTGACTAGTTGAGTTGAGTTTAGATGTTGCATTGGTTTTGTCACCATGCAACATTGGGATCATCACCAACTAATGCGCAATTTCCTTGAGATCATCACCAGACTGGTGCATTACCCTTGATTCCCTGATCTACTCCTCACTACTCTTTGTTCAGACAGTTAACTGAAGACTAGTTGACTAGTTAACTCAGCTAGATGGCAGTTCACTCCCATAATTGCCTAAGAGACTAGACTAGGTGTTCGTTCACTCACATAAATGTTGGTGTGTGTCCAGATCACTCTAGACCACCACTATGGCACATTGGTTCTCCTCCAGTGCGCACTCATTGAGTTATACAGAGTATATCATGTGTAAATTATTCATTATTCATAATGGTTAATGAGAATTCTTCTATTCTTTCTCTCCTTCTTCTTCTTTCTCAAATTCTCTCTGAAAATATGTGTATTATTGTTTAGATAGATCTATTATATGCAGTTTCAAAACATTTACATGGTATCAGAGCTGACAGACTGCTAAGGAAAATCTACACCAAAAGTTTTTGCAAGTACAAAAGATTGAAGACATCGGAAAGATGGATTTCCAAAAAGAATTAATTCTTACACCTTAAAACTACTTTGCATAGAAGGAGAAAATAGCCATACATATCCAAACCAGATGGTTGTGCAGGTTAACCTTGAATAAAAATACATAACCGACATCAGCCACAAAAAAATCCAAGTACTTAAATTGCATGGATGAGGCACTCGGAACAATTTGCAGTCTTATTTCTCTCGATCTCCTTTTTCACATATCTTCCTGTAAGACTCCCAATTAAGCATGGAACACCTTGGAATGGATCTTTGGAAAACAAGATGAGATGAGGGGACACATGCTAGAGGTGGAGTTGCTCACATTGGATCCAAAAATCTTCTACAATATTCAATATTTCTTTACAAAATTGAAGGATTTATTGTCGCAGCTCAAAGCTTGCGAGGTTGATAAATAGAAGGACTAGAAACAAATGGTTCTCACCATTCTTTCCAAGATTGGTCTTGAATTATCTGTATTCATATCCACATTCCATTCTACCAGATTCACCTCTGGAGCCACCTGGAAGATGCCTTCTCTTGAGGAATTTATCGAATCCCTGACACAAGAGCAAACCAAGCTCATCAACATGGGAACAATCAAAGTCCCAAGGGTGCATGCACTCACTATCCAAGATGGCAGCCAAAAATATCATAAATATAAAGATAAATACAAACAAAAATCTCATGCACATGCAAAGAAGGAAGGGTTCACAAAACCCTTCACCGATGCCTCCGGATCCAAAGGGGAAAAGGGAAGAAAAGGGGAGAAATGCACGTACTGTCACAAAGGATTCCATTCGGAATCTGCATGCATGCAAAAACAAAGAGATCTAATGTCTCAAATACTTCATAAAAAAAACCTTGGATATTGCATCCCTGAGGGTGCTAAGAAGAAGAAGCCAGAAGATCAAAATCCCAAGAAAGGTAATTCTAGCCATGCCTTGACTGCCATCAACTCCTCTCCCGATGTTTGGATCATTGATTCAGGAGCATCACATCACATGTCTGCCTAAAAAGAAGAATATTCTTCATTGGATTCATTCAAGTTTTCTCCTATTCTAATGGGGGGTGTTATCACACTTAGTTTCCTTGGGTTTTTAGTTTTATTAATACTTTTTTAAGCCTTAAAATTTTAGTTTTTGAGTCTCATCCTCTTAAAGTTTTGAGGCATAGTTCTTGTTTGGTCCTAAATTTGGTTTATGGTTATATAACCTCTTTATCTCATGACTCATTTTTGGTCCCCATCATGACTTGTCCCTAAATCGATTCCTCCCTTTTGGTAAACTGATGTGACACCTCTTCCTCTTCACTCATGACCTAGTAAGCATGACTCATTGTACTCGCTTACCTGTCCAATCATATTTTGATTTGGAAGCGTTGCCTACTCATGAGGCAGGTCCATAGCGCCTGTCACATTTATCATCCATCCACTCTAAGTCATGATTTCCATGATTGAGATCGTATCCCTTGTTTTCAGTGCCAGAAGTCGGTTAAAGTGCCTTCAAAAGATTTTGCATTTATGATCCTTGGTAATGGTTTCTAAATTTTGAAAATTTTAATGGTGTTGCACTGCGTAAGTTTTCCAGTTCCAATCAAGCTACCACATGTCAACTAAATCTGATGTTGTGAGAGATTCCAGGGCCTAATTTTCCTCAATTGCATCCTATGATTGCACTGAAGATCTAAACAGGTGTCGAATTTACAGGTATCATGCACAAACTCCTTTGCATATTAATTTTCTCATAAATTTTGTGCTCGGGTTTTTGGTTTTTTAAGCCTACAAGGTATTAAGGAAGCCATATTTTCATACCTGAAAACGTCCTTTCCCATGTCCATGGTTTGATTACTGTCGTTTTCTTTAACCAGTGAAGTCTCAGGCCTGTAATAGACTATCCTTTGTGTATGTGTTGCGCTACCCAGAGGTGTTGCTCAAAACCTCTCTATTTTCCTTGATCCCTTTCATCCTATACAAAGAGCCATTATGGATTACCCCTTCACAGTATACTCTCTAAAAGTCTTGTACAAGTCTAAAGGTATATTTCCCATAGTCAAGCTTGGCTTTCTAAGCACTGTCAATTTTAAGGGCCATCTTTGTATATTTGAAACCTGAATTGAACCTTTATAGTCATTAGCATCCCTTAAGCCTCCCAAGAACCCTCATTTTGAGTCATGGAGACCCCTCAGTCAAAGAAAGCACACAAAGGTGGCAAGATAGTTAGGACAGAACCTATGGACATGCGCCTTTTTGAAAGAGAGTCCATGACAAGGGATATATTTCAAAGAGAAGGATGCCTCTCTTTCTGCCAGAACATGCAGAGAGGCCATCCAGAGGTAGCAAAATAGTTTGCATTAAATTTTTATGGAAATAAAACTAGAGTTGGGGATTTGGAATTTGAGGTAACTGAAACCTCCATCTCAGCTGCAACAGGGATTCCCATTTCAGGTGAAAAGTGGTTCAAGGCCATGGTTTTGAGTTCACCCTTTGTTAAAGACCTCTTCAAGCTTGAATATCGAGCCAATGAGTTTTCTAAGAGTATGCCAAGGAATCAATTGATCGAGTAGTTTGATTAAATTTTGAAAATCATATAAAGATATTTTACCTGTGAAGGGAGATTTAACACCTTGTATCATTACCACATAAGGTTGTTGTTACATTTTACTGGTAAGATTGAGATGAATGTTCCTTGTTACATGTTGAGAATTATAGGTAAAATGTCAAATAGGGTGCAAGCCAAATCTAAGGATGTGGATTCTATCCTTTTCCACTCTGGATTGATCAGAATGTTAATCTATGAAGAGTTGGGACAGAAAGAGATTTCATGGAAGAATTTTGTGGTTACTTCTCACTTCAAACTGGACCCAACACCTACTCCCCAATCATAGATTTCACTTCCTTCAGCATCCACCAATACTAAAGCAGGTATAGGCAAGAAGATAAAGGGCAGAGCCCCTATTTCATAAATCAGCAAGCAGGTCATGGAAGTTAAGGAGGAGATGTGTCCTTCTCCACATAGAGATTTCTTACCCCCACCTCCACCAGGGTTAGAAGAAGTGCCTTCCTCTACCAAGTTGACATTTAAGATAGGAAAGAAGCTTATCTTTCCGTCTTCTCCTCCAGCAGAAGAAATCAAGGGTAAAATACCTTTCACTAGGTCATCAATTCCTAAGGAGGTTTCAAAGAGCAGTCTTTACCAGAAACCCCTATGCATAAGGAGAAAGAAAAAAGAACTGAAAATCCTATGGAGGAGAAATCAGAAACCCCTATTTAGAGGAAGAAGGGTAAAGGTACCAAAAGCAATTTGGAGAGGAAAGATGAAATCTTTGTGAAATATTTTGAAGAGCCTATGAAGAAAAAAGGAGAAGTTGTTGTGCAAGAGAAGAAGCATAAAGGAAAGGGTTTTGAGAAGGCTGATGAAACACACAAGAAAATTCATGTACAAATGGAAGAAGAGGACGAAAAGAAGCCTCCTGAGACTGTGCATGTCTCTACTCCCCCTGGTGATCGTACCTTCAAGAGACTTATCAGACAACTTAAGGAGTCAAGAAAAGAAGTGGCTAAATTGAAAAAGGAATCCATGTCTGAAAGAATCAAGATGACAGAGATTATGGATGGATACATTCATACCCTTGACTTGGCAAGATTTGCACCAAGGAGGACTCAACCCCTACATAGACAGCTCCAGAATCTTTACAGGAAGAACAGAGGCTTCCAGGCTCAGAACAGGAAGCTAAAGGTAGAACTGAAGCATTTCCAAGATGAGGTAGCCCAAAGGAATTTACAGATGTCGGTTGAGGATGTCATTGAAGTTGACAAACCAACAGCTAAGGAGAGCACAACTACATTGAAGAAGACCGTCAGTGCTAAGAAGAAGAAGTCTGTTGAGTCAATTGAAGATACTCTTTCTACCAGAAAGAGTGTGAGGCTAAGTGTCAAGATGACAAAATAGTTGGTAAGGGGTAAGCTCCATTTTTGGGGATTGTTCCTTTTTGGGAGGGTTAACTAATATGCAAATACTATCTTTTCCATCTATACAGGCTTCTAGGCATTTAGCTATATGGATTTTGAGTTTTTTCTAAGTGCTAGCTTCACTCAGTGGTAAAAGAACTACCTATGGTATAGTCAAGGAACCTAAGTAAAATACTTTTGTCATCATGGAAGGACACAATATGCTCTGCACATGTTCAGGATTCAAAGACACTACATTTTGGCATTGCTACCCAAACCTGTATGCAGGCGCAACGTAAGTGGCGCCGCGTAAAAGCACTGCATAATATTCCACAGAGCGCAAAATTGGTATACGGGTGCAACACAACGGTGCTACCTATAGGCACTACGTAATATTTGGCAGGGAGTAGGTTTACACACAGGCACAACACAAGGGCGCTACCTATAGGCTCTACCTAATATTTCAACAGGGGATAAATGTTGGCACATATATGCAGCACAGGGGTGCTACCTACAGGCGCTACCTTCTCTCCTTGTTCCGTTTTAGGGTGCGCTATCTAGAGTTGCTACTGAAGCAAGTTGCCAGCAAACACCAAGAATCTAGGAGGACTAGGCCAACATCCTTGGATAAGTTGATGATGGAGAAATTTACAGAAGTAGCAGCTGGCATCCTGAGGACAACTACAGGCTCCAAAAGGACACATGGAAAAACAGGAGTTGAGCAGCAAAAGAGGATCAAATCAGTTAGAAGCATGACTGAATTAGTCACCAGCATTTCCCTATTTTATAGCATAGGTTGTTTTCATAGTTGTTAGAAAAAATAAATGTTTAAGAGATTTTCAAGGGAAGGAGGCCAGCTCGTACCTCCATCTGTTGCCTCCCTTTTTGTTATAAATAGATATATCAATTACTTTAGTAGGTTTGGATGGTTGAGAAAGGCTCCCTTTATTTTGTAATATTTTGATGAAGTGACTATGATCTAGTGATGTACTGGTCTTAATACTTTTTGGCTAATAGAAATCAGCTTCCTTTCCAGTCTATTTGCTTCAGTTGCTAAATGTTCATTCTTTGAAGGAATCACATGAATTATTGTGGTGATTTGATGGTGTATGTTTGATCATTATATTATCATGATGTTTATTTAGCTTTCTTAGTTTCTGATGTCAAGAAGATATTGTGATTAGAAATTTTCTTCCTTAGACTTTTGTAGACCTGATGTTTGCAGCAGTCCCTACACTCCTCTCACTCAAGTCTTCCCTTTATTCATAGTTACTCCCAAACTAATGGTAGAAGTTAGCCAAGACCTTAATTGTTGGTGCATGTTATCCCTGTTGTCTGAGTTAGAACATTACCATTTGAGTCATTTTCCATTTGACCCGTTAAAACACTCTATCATTCACATATAAATTGATGGGTATTGTGCTTGCCTTCCATGCAATATGAAGGTGACTCCTAGTGATAAAATTATTGGCATCATTGCCAGGGAATGATTCGAAGACTTTTCCCTGGGATTAAAATGACACAGTATTCTAGTTCTAAAAGGTGCATTAGAACTCAATGCTTCGAAGATTGCAGACTGCACCTAGCGCCTCCATTGTTTCAGCTCTAACACCTAAAGGTAGACATACGAGATAAAATCCACAGCTACCTTTGGTACCACCTGAGGCTGACCTAGAGAAGATAAACAAGAAGGTAAAATTTACCAAAAAAAAAATTATGTTGATGCTACAAGTGCTTTTGGTCAGTTGCCTCATTCTACTCTTGATACTCTGGATGTTTTATCAAGTAAGCTTCCTTTATCTCCTATTGAAGTATCTAATAAGCTTGATTTTGAAGAGTTTCCAATTGAATACTCTTCCTTTGAGACTGAATTGAAAGAGGAAAACATTTATATATTTTCTTTCCCTGATATTGAGAAGTGTTTCAGTATTGATAGTTTTGAAGATTTCCCTACTTTAGGTTTTGCTACACCTCTTTTTGTTAAAACATTTGCTGCCAAAGAAGTAGGAACTTCATCTCCCTCCCAGTCCTTACCATCCTCTTCAGAAACTCAGCCTCCTATTGTGAAAACTGAACCCCCCCCCCCACTTCATCTGTTCCTTCCTCTCCTACTATACATACAGTCAAGTCTCCTTCTCCTTCTTGTTCACCAATAATCCAAAATCAAATTGCAGTTGTTAACCCCCCTACTAATAGGATGGATGCCATAGTGGCTGCAAGATATGCTCCTCTACTTTTACCTCAGCCACTGAATTCTCTTCCCCCTAGAGATTATTTCAAATACACACCTAAGTTTATGGGAGAAGAAGATGTATCAGTTGAGGAACATCTTGTTGCCTTCTATAGCTATGAAGATAACCAAAATATTGAAAATGAAGATGTTTGGATGAGGGTTTTCATCCAAAGCCTTTTTGGTGAGGCTAGGAAGTGGTTTAGGGGTTTGGCCCCTGGATACATTACTGGTATTGAGGCATTGGGGTGACATAAAGGATTTTTTGTACTACATCAATGAATTTGGATCTTTGAAAAGGAAAGGAGAGTCTGTCTCTAACTTTTCTAAAATATTTAACAAAATGTACAAGAAAATCCCTGATGAGATCAAACCCACTGAAACCATGGAAAAAATCACTTATGCCAATGCTTTTGATTCTGAATTCTGCCTCCTTTTGAGAGAAAGAAGGTCACCTTATTTGGTTCATATGAAAGATGTTGCCTTAGAGGTACAATCCAACATAGTGGCATCATATAAACTCAGTGGAAAATCTTATAGGGATAGGAGAAAAAAAAAGCTCAAGCTTCAACTTCTGTTTCCTCTGTTGTCCATTCTCAAGTAAATGAGCTGACCAAATTAGTAAAATATCTCTCCACTGAAATTGAGAAATTGAAATCAGAAGGAAGACAACCATATAGAAATGCTCAAAACACTGAAAACAAAGGTAATTTCAAGAAACCCAACAATTCTCCCCAATTCCCTCCTAGAAACAAAGAGAGAGATGATCAGAGGGTACAAGATCCTTTGCAAAATAATTTAGTGGCAGATGAAGAAGAAGAGGAGGTTGAAGTTGATCCTAAGATTCATTATTTAGGTGATACTTCCCCATCCCCACACTTGACTCAATCCTCTTATGAGCAATATTTAATGGATATTCAAATTAATGAGTTAAGCAAGGGGGGAGAAAGCAAAGGAAAATCCTGGTAGATATAATTTGAGATCTAAGAAGAATGAAGAAAAAACTGAAGCCCCTAATCAGCCTATTCAGAAAGAAGATCTTGTGAAGGCTATGACAGTGAGTAGCAAGGAAAAAGACTCTCAAAACCCACAAGTTATGATCAGAGATCCTCCTCCTGAAACCAAAGAGATATTGAAGCCTTCCCCTTCCTTCAGTTTCAAGAATGAAATCCAGAAAATAAAGATCCCTGTACCTTTTTTGGAATTGATAAAAAATGAGGATTTTAGAAAATATTTATCCAAAATGTTATAGCCAGAATCATCTCCAAATGCCACTGATTCCTTACATCTACAAGATGAAAAACCAACAGTGATTTTAGGTCCTTTGATAGAAGACACAGATGACTCATCCCCACCTTTTTATACTTCACTGAATATGCATGATAAGATTCTACACAATTGTCTCATGGATTCAAGGGTATCCCACAATCTTATGCCAAAATCTGTTATGGATGAACTTGGGTTAGAAGTCAGAAAGACCTATCATGATTTATATTCTTTTGACTCCAGAAAATTCAAATGTCTTGGAGTCATTAAGGATATGGTGGTGACCTTATTTTAGCTTCCCATGAAGAGTATACTTATGGATATTTTAGTTGTTGATGTTCCCCCAAAGTTTGGTATGCTCTTATCAAGATCCTAGATAAAACGACTTGGGGGAACCTTGCAGATGGATCTCTCTTATGATACTATTCTTTCTTTTGGGGGAGAGCATAGAATACTTTACAGGGAAGCCCAATTGGCTTACATCATTAGTGATGAAGCAAACCCCACCAATCACCCTGTTTTTTCTTTTGATATAGATCTAGGATCTAGTATTGTTCAGCTCACCGATGCTCTAGAAGCCCCTTTAGAAATCATAAAAAAGTCCATCAACTTTTATGAAGAGCCTCCTCTAACTACTTCTGTCTGGAAGATGTTATTTGATGGAGCCTCTTCCAGGGAAGGTGTTGGTGCCGGGGTGATCTTTGTCTCACCAACTCAAGAAACTATATCTTTGTCATATAAACTAGAATTTGAGACTACTAATAATGTGGCAAAGTATGAGGCTCTTGTCTTGGGTTTGAGGGAAGAAAAAGACATGGGGATAGAGGAGTTGTTAGTATTTGGGGATGTTGAATTGATAGTCCATCAGATTAAAAATCTTTATCAAATAAAGAATCCTAGGCTTAGATCTTACAAAAATCAAGTATGGGATTTAGTGGACAGTTTTTTCTCTGCTTTTAATATATCATTCATTCCTAGAGAAGAGAATATTGTGGTTGATTCTTTGGTTGTATCAGTAAGAAACTTCAGAATTCCCATACCACAAAAAATCAAGTATGATGTAGAAGTCAAATACAGGCCTTCTATACCAGACAATGTAAAATATTGGAAGGTGTTCGAA
>ML792711.1:119237-151260 GCA_009831015.1 Picea engelmannii | reverse complement strand
TATTCCTGTCGACTTCAACACATTATCCGGGAACTAGACTTAGAAACCAGTTAGTACCTTGGGACCTGCATGCCTCAATGGAAGGCCTCCTCGCATCCAACAGTGGGTTTATATCATTGACCTCTGATCAGATGATTCCACGAATGTTCGACTTCATCTCCTCTATTCACATTCGTTGGAATATACTAGGGTACCTTGGGAATCATTAACATCAATGGTGATTTCCCTCGTGCTTGTTAACAGTTTACATCATTGATCGGTAATCAAGTGGTTTATGCCATGTTCGATATTAGGACATCTATCCACATAGTTAGTTTTGTACTACATCGGGATCGGTAAGAAGACCCTGGGTTGATTCATCACTCTTATATGTACTTTTCCCAGGTTGCGAAGGAGTTTCGTTTGAACAATGACACATATACTGTTACATAGATCCACTTTGTATTGGTCGTGGATATGTCTTGTCATCTCATAGATCCACTGTGTATTCTTCGTGGCTATGATCAGTTCAGGTCATAGGAGTATAGATCCACACTGTATCCTCAGTGGCTATACCTTTTATCAATATAATTATGGATCCGCGGTGTATTTTATGGCAGCCATATCTTGCAAGTCTTTATCACCCAAGCATAGGTATGTCTGCCTTGGGTTTGAAACATGTCATAATATTTGTTGGATGTTTGTGTGCAGCTTATATCAAGTTCTCTGCATCTATACCCTTTCTTAAAAAAGTCTACAAATTACTTCAATCATCACGTCTTCTAACTTTGTACTTTGGGGGGCAATCTGTTACACCTCAAAATTACTGACTTCGATAGTATCGCAAGTGTCGTCATTACAAGTGTTGTAAGTGTCACATCTTGTCTGCAAGGGTCGCATATTGACCGCAAGTGTTATAAGTGTTGCTAACATCATATTGCCTTCTTTCCTATTTCATGCCTCCAATGACATGACAGGGACACTTAAGACACCTCAAAGACTAGTTTTGAAGAGGAGGAATTAGTCTATTAGAAGTACAAGCTTTTTTCCACTGAAAGAACCACTCAAAAATGGGTTTTGGAGGGGATCGCTCCCCTATACACTGTCAGGGAGCGCTGGCACTCATTGGCCTTCTTTGGGGGAGCATTATAACGCTCTGGTGCCCCTTTTGGGGGAGCGCTACCTTTTCTCGGCGAAATTTGGTTTGTTGAGAAGAATGAGGGAAAGATTCCCTCAATATCTGAAGGTGGTTGGATTTGAATATGATCTCAAGGCATGATATTAGGTAAGATCCTCAACTAAAGGAGAGAAATCCTCAACTTATCCCAAATATCTCTCAAGTGGTTGGGTCTTTCCAAGATTATATAAAGAGACCTTCTCATGGTGAAAGGGGAGGAAAGATTGGAGGTATGAAACCTATGATCTCATAGGCAACATACAGTACAGGAAGAGAGACATTGCAATAGCATCTAACTTATGATCTCATGAGGGAGATTTCATTTGAAGCATCAACATCTTGTATGTGGGTTATTTGAGCAAGGGTATGGACAAGGAGAGCTTGGTGAAGCTACTGCACTACATCCATGGCTGTAAGTAACACTTTGTTCTCATCAATATAAATTCATGCTTGGCCTATTTCCTTTGAAGTTTGTTGTGAATATGAACTTGTCTTCTTCATAAGATAGATCTGTATTTGAGCTAATCTCAATAGAGTAGGAAGCTCGTTGTATCTTTGTTTGTTCTACAGGACCTATTGAGGAGCTTAGGATTGAAGCTCAACTTGGACTTTGCAAGGACGAATGCCATTAAAAGGTAAATACTTTTCTTCTTCCTCTTCATACATTAACTTAATTAGATATAAAAGGAAAGTCAGTGTCCACATTAATCACTTTTCTATCTTGGCCTTAAAGAGTTAGGGACCTCGAGAGAATCCACTTGTCCGCAGGAGAATTTATCTTCAACAAGGAGGCCAGCTCGTACCTCCAGATGTTGTCTCCCTTTTTGTTATAAATAGATAGATCAATTTCTTTAGTAGGTTCATATGGTTGAGAAAGTCTCCCTTTATTTTGTAATATTTTGATGAAGTGACTATGATCTAGTGATGTACTGAACTTAAGACTTTTTGGCTAATAGAAATCAACTTCCTTTCCAATCTATTTGCTTCAGTTGCTAAATGTTCATGATTTGAAGGATTCACATGAATTATTGTGGTGATGTGATGGTGGATGTTTGATCATTATATTATCATGATGTTTATTTATCTTTCTTAGTTTCTGATGTCAAGAAGATCTTGTGATTAGAAATTTTCTTCCTTAGACTTTTGTAGACTTGATGTTTGCAGCAGTCACTACACTCCTCTCACTCAAGTCTTCCCTCTATTCATACTTACTCCCAAACTACTGGTAGAAGTTAGCCAATACCTTAATTGTTGGTGCATGCTATCCCTGTTGTCTGAGTTAGAACATTACCATTTGAGTCCTTTTTCATTTGACCCGTTAAAACACTCTATCATTCACATATAACTTGATGGGTAATGGGCTTGCCTTCCATGCAATCTAAAGGTGACTCCTAGTGATAAAAGGGGGAAACTCTTCTGTCGAAGTCACCAACAAAGTAAGGATTGAACTCACCAATGAAAGCTTCGAGAATGTGTTGCATGTTCCCAAACTCTCTCTCAACCTTCTCTCCATTTATCAGATGATGAATTCTGGCACTGAAAATAAAGACATATTCACACAAAATTCCGTGGACATATATGACATGCAAACCAACTCCAAGGTTGCTACCGGTGAGGTCAATCATCAGTCTATATTGTATACTTTTTATGAATTCATTGAACCTGATTCTTCTTTACTGCTTACTCATGCTGATGAAACTAGTAGGATATGGCATGAAAGGTTTGGAAATTTGAATTTCAGATACATGCAACAACTTAGCAAGAAAATATTGGTTTATGGTATACTAGACATCCATTTCTCCAAGGGAGTATGTGAGGGACGTGATCTCGGAAAACATCCTCAGGAGAAATTCGACAAAGGAAAGTCTCGGAGGGCTTCTACACCTTTAGATTAGATCCACAGTGACCTTATGGGTCCTTTTACGCATACATACATCAACAAAGAGAGGTTTGTGCTCATTTTTTTTATGATTTCTCACGTTTTACATGGATCTACTTTCTTACGCAAAAATCTGAGGTCTTTCAACACCTCAAAGATTTCAATGCCCTAGTTGAGACACGGTCTGGAAAGAAGATCAAAGTCCTCTGAAATGATAACGGGGGAGAATATGTCAATCATGAGATCCATGATATTTTCCATGAGGTAGGGACATAGTTGAAGCACACAGTTCCCTATACTCCACAGCAAAACGGAGTTGTTGAGCGAAAAAACAGATCTCTAAAGGAGATGGCATCTTGCATGTTGCATGCAAATTCACTACCACATAGACTATGGGCCGAAGAACTCAATTGTGCAACATACATCCAAAACAAATCTCCCCATAGATATGTCAAGGATAAGACCCCCTATGAGGCTTGGAGCGGCCTCAAACTGAAAGTGACCCACTTTCTCATTTTCGGTTCACGTCCATGGGCCCTGATTCCCTCTAAAAAGAGGAAGGCACTTGATCCATAGAGCACTGAGTGCATTTTTGTTGGATACCCTGACGGTGTGAAGGTATATAGTCTTATTGATATTTCCTTGGACTGGATCATCATTGATCGAAGTGTCCAATTCGAGTAAAGTGTCTCTCATGTACCTCAGTAGCCGCATGCAAACACCTTCATTCTTCCACCTGTCTGAGATGATGACCATGCACTTTTTGACTCTTCTTCAAATGAAAGTTCTAATTCACATGAATTAGATGATTCAGATTCTTATTCAATACAGTTAGATGTAGATTCATAGCATCCATATGTAGTTGCAGAGCCAGAGTAGAGGCCCAAGTGGGCACAGACTACTCTTCAGGATGCAGGGGATCTCATTGGTGATCCAGCCGATACCAGGAGGACTCGATATGATTTCGAGGAGACTCTTGTTGCACTCACTTCCATTGAACCATTTCCCTCCAGGCATATTTTCTTGGTTTAGTATTCATATCCACAGTCTTATGGCGAGGTTGTTGGAAATCCATTTTGGGAATCCGCCATGCAAGAGGAGTACAACTCCCTCCTCGAGAACCAGACTTGGTATCTGGTTCCCCTTCCTTTTGGGAGGAAACTTGTTAGATGAAGATGGGTCTATAGTACCAAGAGCGTAGTGGATGGACAGATTAGAAGATACAAATCCAAGCTTGTCACCAAAGGCTTTCAGCAGGTTCATGGTATTGACTATGATGAGACCTTTGCTCCAATAGTGAAGATGGATTCCATATGATTAGCACTTTCAATTGCCAAAGCCAAAGGATGGGAATTCCATAATATGGATGTGAAGAATGCATTTCTTCATCGTAATCTCTCTGAGGAGATATACATGGAGCATCCCCAGGGATTTATGTAGGACTCATCTTTGGTATGTCGACTGAAGAAGTCCCTTTATGGCCTCAAGCAAGCTCTGAGGGCATGGTATGCCAAGATGGACTCCTACATGTTGTCACAGAACTTTGCATGTTGTAAATCAAGCCCAAATGTCTACATTCTCAAAATGGTTGATTCACTTATACTCTCAGTTTTGTATGTTGATGATTTGTTGATCACCAGTTGCTCGACTTCAGCGATTGCTGCAGTTAACAGGATTCTACATGATAGGTTTTTGATAACGAACATGGGTCTGCTACACTTCTTCCTTGGAATCGAGATCAGTTAGGATGCATCAGGCATCAAACTGTCTCAGGCCAAGTATGCATGAGATCTCCTTGAGAGATTTCACATGACAGACTTCAAGTCTACTCCGACTCCTTTCCTATCAAGAGTCAAACTTGAGGATGGTGGGGAGACTCCACTGGTTGAGAGTACACTATACAGACAGCTAGTGGGGAGATTTTTGTATCTCACACACTCCAGACTAGACCTCTCATATGCAGTTGGTGCAGTTTCCAAGTTCATGCAGGAGCTACGTGAGCTACATTGGAAGGATGCAAAGTGTATCCTTCGATACGTACAAGGCACCATCACCTTTGGGATTCATTATGCAGCAGACTCTACATTAGATGTCATCGGGTTTACTGATTCTGACTGGGTTGGTGATAGCATTGATCACAAGTCCACATCTGGTTACTCACTCAGTCTTGGTTCCGGTCCTATCTGTTGGTCGAGCAAGAAGCAAGCTGCCATTTCTCTATCTTCAGTCGAGGAATAGTACAAAGGGGTAGTTAACATAACCATTCAGGCTATGTGGCTATAACATTTTCTCACTAAGATGGGCATTCAGTTTCATCGGTCGATCATCATCTAGAGTGGCAACCAGAGCACTCTAAAGTTCTGCAGAGATCCATTTCAGAGGGAGAATATGAAGCACATTGAGATCCACATGCACTGCATCTGGGACTTAGTACACAAGGGGATCATTGACCTATAGTTATGTCCTTCAGTAGAACATACAACATACATATTCACCAAGACCTTCACTGAGCAGAATTTCCATTCTCTATGAAGTCGTCTTGGAGTGAAGGACACAGTTGCCTAGAAACTGTAGTTTTTTTTTTTTTACATACATTGTACCTTGAGGGGGGGGTTTCCCATGAGGTTTTCCCTATTTCCTCACTTTATTTCAGTGTATATTTTGTATTTGAGTACCTAACATGGCCTCGTTGTCAGGACCCATTCTTTATTTTCACCATAGTGATGTTTAGGGGGGGTGTTGGAGTTACTTCACACACACCTAGGATTTCGTTTTCCTAAGGTTTTTCTTTGTTTATTAGTCATAATTAGTCATTATCCAGTGTCCTATATTTTAGGGGAGAATATTCCACCTGGAGAATATTCTCTTTCAGTTGACACTTCAGTTTGACTAGTTGAGTTGATTTTAGATGTTGCATTAGTTTTGTAACCATGAAACATTGGGATCATCACCAGCTAATGCACACTTGCCTTGGGATCATCACTAGACTGGCACATTACCCTTGATTCCCTGATCTACTCCTCACTTCTCTATGTTCAGTTAGTTAACTGAAGACTAGTTGACTAGTTAATTCAACTAGGTGGAAGTTCACTCCTGTAACTGCCTGAGAGACTAGACTAGGTGGGATTTCACTCATGTAACTACTGGTGTGTGTCCAGATCACTCTATACCACCACTATGGCACATTGGTTCTCCTCCATTTCCCACTCATTGAGTTATACAGAGTATATCATATGTAAATTATTTATTATTCATAACGGTTAATGAGAATTCTTCTATTCTTTCCTTCCTTCTTCTTATTTCTCAAATTCTCTCTGCAAATGTGTGTATTATTGTTTATCCAGATCTATTTTGTGCAGGTTCAACACATTTACAACATGATGTAAGACTTTGACATCAATGACAACAATTTGTTTAACAATTCAAAGTTTTTAACATTGATAGTGGAATCAAAAATAAAGAGCTAGTCATTTCTTGTTAACTTCTTATTATATTTTGAGAATTAAATCATTAAAAAAAAAAAAAAAACAGTATATCTTCTTAATATATTTTTTTCAAGATATTTAAAGTTTTGATACTAAAAATAGTGTTTAAAATAAGGAGCTAAACATTGCTCGTTAGTTTTTTTAGTTTTTGTTGAGCATGAAATCATTTATAATAAATAAATCATGAAACGATTTCCACATGTTCATAATAAGTTATGGTAAATTTTTAACTTTTTATTTGGGATGGTATCATTTTGGATAATTTTAACACATTGTATATTTATATTTCCTTTTTGTTACAAAACCTAGTATTTGTTACAAAGAAATTACTAGTTTGAGTCACATTCTAATGGTGTGTCTTTCAATGCCAATCATAGACTGGAAATATTCCATTTGGCATAAGTATTAATATTTGTTGTTATGTTTTATGATTAACACAATTATAAAAGAGATATTCAAATGTGTTATGATATGTGTTGTTAGTTGGACAAATTCATTGTTAAAATGGGTTGAACATTAAATTAGATTGTTACTGATTGCTAATACAATGTTCATTGTTTTATATTTTTTCAAATACAATTATTTTTTAAATGTTACATGTCAAAATGTTTATTTATTCACTTAAAATATTCTAGTGTCAAATATCACATATAATCCACAAATTGAATTACTAGCTACACTCTAAAATTAATTTTAAAATTTCAAATGTAAACCATTTTCTAATGAAAGAAAATGTTGATGCTTATCTCATGCTATGATTTTCATTTGTTTAACCAATAATTTTTCACAAATTACTGGATATTTTGTATTCTATTTTATGTTTTAGCAAATCCACATTCATGTCTGAAACATATTTGCATTGAACTAAATATATAATAAATTAGTTGAATATATCTAGTAGATTGATCTATTTTTAGGTAAAAACGAGTTTTTATTCATACAAAATATACATAAATTTTGGTAATTATGGAACAAATATTTAGGTATTGGAAATGTATGTATAGGAAAACAATAAATCCTTTACAAAATTGAACATTAAGATTTAAACATCTCTAATAAATAGTACTTTCCAATCACTTTCAACTTCAACATTCTAAAATCCTATATTATGTTGTGAAGAATATGATCATATAATTTATATAGGCACTTGCTATCTACATTCACCAAGATGTCATGTAAATATGACAAGTGAAAAATATTTATATGACTTCTTAATTCCTTCAACCTTGTTTTATTAACTTGCATATGTAGATCTCCACTTCAACAATAACTCTATCCAAATTTGTTGTGGTTTTGAAATATTTGGTTTCTAATGCATCTTTGATACCTTGAAAATATTGCATTAAACACAATACTTGTATTATAGTCAATGCTAAAGATAGTTGATAAAAAAAGAACAAAGAACTAGATACTTTTGATCTTTCCTTGTTGCAGTATACATAGAAAAGTATAGTTAGTCATCTCAAAGCTTTGTGTCATGCAATTTAAAAAAAAAAAAGTTTGGTTTGCATTATTGCATATTCAAAAGAAAATTTGGAATGTGGATAAACTTATTGGCCATATATCTTCATTGTTTTTATATATGAAATAAAGCATAGAATTAGAGGGAATAACTCCTAAAAACTTTTTGATGGATATATTAAGAGGTTTTGACATGAACATTATTAGGATTGGAGATAAATAAGAAGACTATGCAACCAAAAACAAAGTGTCATATTTTTTGGGATACTCTTGGAGAGAAGGCTACTTAGATATTTAGGGATATGAATTATGGGTGTTGTACATTATATGATACTTTACCTCTTTTAGTCATAATGAATAACTCCTAAATGAATATGTACTTTTAATTTCCTATAGTGTGTAATGAAACCTCTATTATTGAATGTGTGAGCATCGACTCCTCCAAAATTATAGTGATATGTGTGTTGGGTAGTTATATTCTTTGTAGTGAAAGCTTAGTCGAGGTCGATTGACTAGGAGTAAAATTCGAAGGTTAAGGTGGATTGACCGAGCAAAGTCAAATTCGAAGTAATCGACAAAAAGTCAAAGAGATCAACCAACAAGAGGTCAACAGGTGGTCGTGTGGAAACCAACTAAAGACCAAATGAAGGTCATTGTAATTTGATTGGAAGTCAATTGATAATAGACTCTCAAGATCTACGGGATTTGTATCCAATGATTTATGTGGATCTGTAACCATTTTTTGGGCACCTTTATTTAGGTTTTTTCCTAATGTAAATCCTATAAATAAGGCGTGTTGTAATGATTTTAAAGTTAATCTTTGGATCAATGTGATAGAGGTTACTGGTCATGTAGATGTGATTCAAATTGTATACAAGGTTTTTCTTGTGTAAATAAGAAGGTATGATGTTGATTGTGTCTTAGATATAAATCAAGGTTAGACATGAAACCTTTAATTCTAAATGAACAAGACAACAAGAGAGGAAGATGCTCAAGGAATGTTGGTTTTCCCGTTTGGGTTTCCAGGGTAAAATCTTTGTGTATTGTGTGTTTTCTTTGTCATTTGTTTTCTATCTTAAATATGTCTTCCTCTCTTCTCTTAGTTTTAGCGTGGAAGTATAATTTCCTAACATGTGGTATCATATCTTGGTTTAACAACCTTGGACATCAGCTAAATCCTAGGTCTAGTAAGAGTCATAAGTCATATATCTTTAAAGTTGTGCTTAAACAATGGCAAGTAGCTCGAGAATAGAGATTGAAAAATTCAATGGCCATAATTTTGAGCTTTGGAAGCTTAAAATTGAATACCTCCTTGTAGATCGAGAACAATGGAAAACAATTTGTCCAAGTACCATTCTGATATGTATGTCGAGGGAAGAATGGGAGAAACTAGAAAGAAGGGAAAGGAGTATGATTCAACTTTGTCATGCATATTTGTTGTTGTTGAATATCTCAGGTGAAGACTCGACCAAGAAATTATGGGACAAGTTGGGAATCTTTTACCAGTCGAAATCCCTGGTAAATAATTTTTTCCTTAGAAAGAAATTGTATCCTCTGAGGATGAGTGAGGGTAGTTCGATAACTAAACATTTAAATGTGTTTAATAACATAGTAAGCCAATTATCTTCTGTGGATATTAGAATAACTAAGGAGGAGAAATGTATTATTCTATTATGTTCTTTTCCAGACTCTTTGGATAGCTTAGTCATGGAAATGTGGAGTAATTCAACCACATTAGCACTAGAAGACATGGTTGCATCTCTACTGTCAGAAGAAATAAGAAGGAATAACATGGAAGGATTGACCAAAGATGTTTTAGTGGTGAGAGGTCAATCGGTTGATAGAGATAAAGGAAAATTCTCCATTAGAAATTCTAAGTCGAAGGATAGATATAAATCTCAAGTTCAATCGATGAGAAGATATTGGAAATTTGGTAAAGTTGGGCATTACAAAAGGATCAGATGAGAATCAATCGACTGAGAGAAATACTACTGGAGATAAAGGAGGCGATGTGTATCTGGCGTTGACTAATACACAATTGAATCAAGATGTTTGGTTGATCGAATCAAGAGCATCCTATCATATGACACCACATAGAGACTGGTTATGTGAATATGAATGATATGAAGGAGGAGATGTGTTCTTGGGGGATGACGCGACAACCAAAATTTTTGGACAGGGAAGATTATGACTGATACTGGAGGACGGGAGAAGTAGAACCCTTCCAGGTGCGATACATATTCTAGGTTTGGAAATAAACCTAATATATGTCAGTAAGATGAGTGATGCAAGAGTGAACACTCTATTTCAGAAGGATACATGCAATATGGTCAGAGGTGCGATGGTATTAATGAAAGGAGTTCGGATTGGAATCCTATACAAGTTATTAGGGAATGTTGACTCAAATGGATGGAACAACATCGGTGTTCCTAAATTCGTATTAACTTCAACTCAACTTGAATAAACTCGGCCTGTGTCGATTCAAACCGACTCAAAAATCCTTCTTCAAGTCGACTTGACCATGCTATGGCACAAGAGGATGGGACACATTGGAGAAAAAGGACTTCGAGCTATGCATAAAAAAGGTATGATCGAATATTTTCTTGAATGTAATTTATAATTTGATTTTTGTGAACATTGTATATATGGGAAACAAAGTCGAGTTAGGTTCCCATCTAGAGAAACAAGGGAAAATGGGATTCTAGAATTGGTTCATAGTGATGTGTCTACCCCTGTTTCAGTGCCTTCACTTTATGGATCCTTGTATTATGTATCCTTCATAGATGATTTTTCCAGGAAGACATGGATATATTTCCTAGGGAAGAAATAGGAGGTTTTCAAGAAATTCAAAGAGTTTAAGTCTCTTGTGGAAAACCATATAGATAAGAATATCAAGGTGTTGAGAACTGACAACGATGGTGAATTATGTGGAAAGGATTTTGATCATTTTTACAATCAATGTGGCATAGCATGAAAAATTACCACACCATATACCCCACAACAAAATGGAGTTGATGAAAGAATGAAAAAAACATTGATGGACAAGGCAATGAGCATGCTCAATGATGTTGGGCTTGCATAAGAATTATGGGTAGAGGCAGTTGGCACTGCAAAATATTTGGTGACTATGTCTCCTTCATCAACATTATTCGACTCAAATCCACATGAGGTATGGTATGGTAAGAATCCTTCACGTTCACATATCAAAGTATTTGGATATGATGCATTTGTGCATGTTCCCAAGGAAAAGAGGACAAAGCTAGACAAGAAGGTAGTCAAGTGTATTTCCATTCAATAAAAAGAAAGAATGAAAGGGTATAATCTTTGTGATCCTACATCAAGGAAAAAAATGCACAATTGATATGTAGTCTTCAAGAAGTCAGAAGGAAGTCCAAGTCTAAAGTGGTTCAAACAAAGAATAATCCAGAGAAGGTGAGGTTTGAAATGAGGGACAAATAAGAATATGATTAATATAAGTCAAATGAATAATATGAAGAGGTGGAACAACCAACCCCAGTTATAAGGAGGTCTGAACGAGTAAGAAAACTAGTAGAAAGGTATAGTCCGCCCAACTTTTGTTCCACATTTGTATTAACTTCCATTAACGAGGAGACCGTGTCGATCATGGAGGAAGTCGACTCGATAGAGGGAAGACTATGGAAGGATTCCATGGTCGAAGAAATGGAATCCTCTCATAAGAATGAGACGTTGGATTTAGTTTAATTACCTAGTGGAAGAAATCACATCGATAGCTAGTGGATATTCAAGAAAAATATGAACACAACAAGTCAAGTTGAGAAATTCAAAGCTCATCTGGTAGAAAAAGGATATTCCCAATTCTAAGGATTCGACTTCAATGAGATTTGTTCCCCTGTTGAAAAATTAACCTCCATTAGAGTATCGATGTCTCTAGATGCAACGTTTGACCTAGAAATAGAACAGATGGATGTGAATACAACATTCCTACATGAGGACCTAGAAGAAGAAATCTACATGAAACACATTGAAGGATTTGTAGTAAAGGGAAACAATTTTTTGGTGTGAAAAATGAAAAGATCCCTTTATTGTCTAAAGAAATCACCAAGGATGTGCTACCAAAATTTCGACAGACACAAACTTAGTTTGGGATTTATAAGAAGCAAAGCTAATCACTACATATATTCCAAGGAAGAAGGAAATCATTTCATATGTGTATCATTGTATGTTGATGCAATGTTGTTGACCAAAAATAGCATGTACACAATAAAGGAGGTGAATAAGTAGTTATCCTCTAAGTTTGACATGAATGATCTCGGTGCAGCGAAATTCATCCTGGGAATGGATATCAAGAGAGATCCAGCAACTAGAAATCTCTATTTGAATCATAAGAAGTATATTGAAAAAAAATTGAAACGTTTCAACATGCAGGATTGCAAACCTGTAAATGTGTCAATTCCCTTGGTATCAAGGCTAACTATTGAATAGTTTCCAAAGACACATGAATAAATAGAGGATATGGCACATGTCCCCTATGCAAGTGTTTTTGGTAGTCTAATGTATGAAATGGTATGTACTTGACCAGACATTTCCCATTTAGTGGGAGTGTTGAGAAGATACATGTCGACACCTGGAAAGGAGCATTCAACATATGTCAAGAGAGTATTCAGGTATTTCTATTGCACAAAATACTATGATATAGTCTACCAAGGGAAACCTGGAAATGATAGTGAAATAGATGTACATGGCTTTGTTGACGTCCACTAGGTTGGACATCCAGATCGATGAAGGTCGACAAGTGGATATGTGTTCAAGATGTTCAATGGAGAAATCATTTGGATGAGTAAGTGGCAGAAGGTCATATCCTTGTCAACAACAGAAGTTGAATACATAGAATCCACTCATGGAAGAAAATGAGCAGTGTGGATGCAACGACTGTGTTCTGGGATCGAGTTTGAGAAGAGGTCCATGGAGATAAGTTGCGGCAATCAAATCATAATATTTCTAGAAAATAACCCAGTGTGTCATTCCAAGACTAATCATATTGATGTACACTACCATTTCGCTAGAGACATGGTGGAAAGAAACAAGGTGATTCTGGAGAAAGTAGACACATTGGAAAACATAGAAGACTTTTTGACCAAGTCTATGAGTGTTATGAATTTCTCTTGGTGTAGAGAGGAAATTATCATTGCTACCCTAGCTCTGTGAAAAAAAATTTAGGAAACTCTTGGCTCAACAAATAAGACAACAAGTGAGAGAATGTTGGGTTGTTATATTATTTTCACTGAAATTCTAGTCAAGGTGGATCGACTGGGAATTAAAGTCGAAGTTTGAGGAGGACCAACTGAGCAAAGTCAAATTTGAAGTAATCAAGAGAAAGTCGAAGAGTTCAGATGAAAAGAGGTCAAAGGGAAGTCATGTGTAAACTGACTAAATACCAAATGAAGTTCAATTGGTAGTCAATCGATAATCCAACTTGAATTTGATTGTGATAGAATATCGAGATTCACAAGATTTGTAACCAATGATCTGTGTGGATCTATAACCATTTTTTGGGATCCTTTATTTGGGGTTTTTCCTACTGTAAATCTTATAATTAATGCATGTTGTAATGTTGTTAAAGCTAATATTTAGATCGATGTGATATAGGTTATTAGTCATGTAGATGTAATTCAAATTCGCTTCAGGGTTTCTCGTGTGTAAAGAAAGAAGTGATGATGTTGATTGTGTCTTAGGTGTAGACCAAGCTTAGACATGTAACCTTTTATTCTGAATGAATAAAACAACAAGAGAGAAATAAACTCAAGGAATGTTGGTTTTCGAGGGTAAAATATCTGTGTACTTTGTGTTTTCTTTGTCATTTGTTTTCTAGCTTAAATATGTATTCATCTCTTCTATTAGGTTTAATGTGGAAGTATAATTTCCTAACACCATGAAAAAATAAAATCAAACTATACATGAAAGGATATAATATTGGAGAAATATTCACCTACTATAAGTATCTTTACGCCCTACATTTAGATGTTTCTTAATTTATTTAGCATAATTAAGTCCTTTAAAACATATGAACCATAATTATCTTGAATGGACGACCAAACACTCATAACCAATTATTTAAATGAGGATCATAACATGAAAATAAAAGTCGAATTTTTTTATTAGATTTTCTTACAAAACAAGATTGTTTTTTTAAAGAATTGTTTTTCTTCGGGCTTATCATTTTCTATTACAATTGAGAACCTTACTGCATTATCATTTTTTTTCAAGGGTGGTTTTGATGAAATAACAATTAGTAGAAGTGGGGAACATTGGGTTGGTAAGGACATATTGTTGAGATCACCCTAAAATTCATATATTTGTTTCCATTACTTAAAAGATTTACTCAAGCATGAAAAATTTGAATTCTTACACTATTGTTAGATGATAAGTGTAGTGTTTCATTTTAAACTTTTGTATTCTTATTGGTAGATCATTTTTATACTAGGCCATGATTTTTGAACTTATGCTTATTGAAACTATACTATGTTTGTAGTACACCATGTTTTTTGAGCTTATGTTTATTAAAACCATATTATGTTTGTAATATTCTAGATGTCAAGGTTTCTCCATCCATTGAATATAGGTTAAGATGCATAAATGATACATAGTTTGTCTTCTACATTGATTATTTTGAGTGGAAGGTAAATATGGAGTTACAACATTCAAATATTTTTATATTCAAAATTGGAATAAAGAGATTAATTTAGAATAGTTGTGTAGTTAGATACATATTTTTATCTTTAAATAGTCTAAAGCATTACATGTAAACATATGAGATGAAAAAGAAAAAACAAGAGAGAAAGGATACTTCCCCTCATTTCGAGGATGGTACCCAAAGTAAACCCTAAAATATTCAGGGCATAAGGTCAACTAACAATAGGGATCGAACCCATTACAATAATATACTCATTAAAATATCAACATGTCACTTGTGGGAATTGAACTTGGGTGGGGAGGATAACAATCATTCATCTCAACCACTCAAGCTAAGAACAATTGACAAGGAGATAATAGTTTTACTTTCATTTGATTTTTAAATGTTGTTGTAGAACTTAATAGCCCATAATTTATTTATTTATGTTATCTACAAATGTTTTTGAACAATCAAACAACTAGTAGTTTAAATTTTCCTTCTATTTGTAGATATGGATAGAATTTGAAGGGTTCGTAATCCAAGGGAATATTTATGATATCCTATTTTTGTATATAAGTATGTTTAAGGTGTGGAATAGAAGAAGTGTTGTGGTTCATTGTACACATTTGTATTTTTTCTCCAACTTGCAACTACATATTATTTGTATTCCCTAATATTATGTTAGAGCCATATATCTTGCATACTTGAAAGATTTAGTGCATATCTTGATCTGATTTTTATATTGTAGGTTCAATGATTTTAATTAAAACTATTGCTTCAACAAAAAGTGATCTATAAACTACTGTGGATATTCCACTGGATATTTTTTCATAACAGATCTAATAAAATATTGAAATATTTACTATGAAGGTTATAAATTTGCTTTAGATATGAGGTTCTTTGATTATTGGTTTTCTGCTTAAAATGTATGAAATAAATGAAATGTTAAAAATAGACAACATGAATAAATAATCACACACCATCCACAAATAAACACAAGATATAACCTTAAAAATCCAATACGAGAGAAAACCTAGCTAGAAGGTGAGATTGCTATACCCTTTTTTCTTCAATTGCAAGTACAAATAAAGAGGCACTCTCTGTGGAGTTTCCTTTGACAGTGTGGCCTATATGGATTCTATAAATCCTATCCTCCTATGTTATTCTCTCAAAATACCACTCCTAGGTTCTCTTCTCAACTATGGAACAAATACAATGATAAAGAATGGAACCCCTTCTCCTCTTAGTAGCTCGGTATTTAACATAGAACGATAGTCATCTACGGGTAGGGTCTTGACTTCCTCAACCCTAAATTAGTGATCAGGTTTGGACCTTCTATAAGCTTCCAAAATTCCACACGTGGTTGGCCCCATATGTTTGAGTAAGGGGGGTTGACATGGCATCCACTTGTACCATGGTGGTTAATAAGGTAGGTCAACTTGCAGGAGGCATAACTTTCACATACGAGCTCTCATTAAGGCATGGTTTACACCGTTGGAAAGGTATCAGAGTGTATAACATTGTTAAGGGTGTGATCCTAAGTTTTGGACACCGGAACCCCAAAAATTCAATTTGATTCCTCAAAATGGGAAGGTTTCAAAACCCAATTTTCCAAACTGGGACCTACCATTAAAATGACCCTGCAAGATGATTCCTGTAATTTTTTCCAAAGCATAAATATAGATGAAAATTACTATAATGATCCAATCCAAATAAAAAACTTTTGAATATCATATTCTCTTTGAATTTGTAATTAAGGTGAGGAAGTTGCTAAAAGGAAATGGCCCATAGACTTTTTCTTTTATTTACATGGAACCCTTTTATACATTTCCTTAAATTGTTTTTAAAAAGTACAATCCCATAATGCAATGATTATCATCATCACTTGTTTTAAATTATTTTGTTTCATCTCTTTAATGTTGATATATTTAGCAAAGTCTATCATAGTCACATTATTCATTGATATACACAAATATAATGTTAGTATATTCACACTTATAGAGTCAAAATTCATAGTTTCTTAGTCAAAGATCAAAATCTTGAGGGTTTACACAAATAAAAATGGTAATGCAAAAAAATATGGAAGTTAGGATATCCTCTCAAATGTTAGGATTTCTAATAAAATCCTTACCTATATGATGAGAGAAAAGAAACCAGCATGGGGTAACATAGTGTATAATCTGTGAAAAAAGATGGAGAATTCGATAACCATTTATTTATACATCGTCCATATGAAAAAGAGGCATGGAATGAAGCAACAAAATTGATACTTTTGAAATAAAAAGTTTACCACTTCATAATTGAAATTGACACTTTTAAAATCAAAATTCATACTTTCAAAAACAAATATTTCCACTTTTAAAATTAAATTTATAGTAATCTTACAAAAAGGTGTTAGATATTCTTTTGCCTAATCTTTAATTTGATATAACTTTTCCCAAGGAAGCTTGGAAGCCATTATCTTATCCGAAAAAGCACATTGTATAGGTGTTTATAGACAACAATGGCATCCTAATCTTAGGAGAGGGTGTTAGATATGTCTTTACCTAATCTTTAGTTTTCTATAACTTTTCCTAAGGGAGCTTGGAAGCCATTATCCTATCCAAAAGTCTAGAGACTTGAAAGCCATTATACATTATAAATGCATGGAGTGAATTTATTTCATTTTGTTAATTGTGTTACCTTTTATTTCCAAAAATAGAGTACAATTAGGGGATCATGTTACTTGGGCAGCCAACAAAATTTCTATAATTAAATTTACATGAAAATAGCTATATATATATATATATATATATATATATATATATATATATATATATATATATATATATAAACCAAATTATAAAAGTTTAATCTCCTTATATAAATATTCAAAGTGAAAAAGCAAAAGCATGTATTTGGTTTCAATCATGGCGATGGAAATGGGAAGAACCCAAGTACGTTTCTGCATAAAGGAGTTGGAGTGAAGCAAGGGAATGGAATATCTGAGTAAGTTCAATGAAATGAGCAATTTGTCTTTTTCACTTTGGCGTTGATTTGATTGTCTCTCGCCTTCTATTGTACCAGCCTCACCATCTTCCTCTTCCTTTAATGTTTTGGATCGTCTTGCATCTAAAATCCTGGACCGTCCCTCCAGGAAAGTGCTATACATGCTTTTCACTTTTGTATTTATAAGCCCACTTGTCATGAGGATCATTGCCAGCAACAGCTCAACACAAAACGTACCAGTCCAAAAAAGAGAATATTGTAGACTAAAAGCTTCCAAACAGCATCATGAATGAAACCATGCCATCAGCAATAAAAGTGGTCAAGAAGAGCGATGGGGTGACCGAGCTGAAGCCGCACCAGAATTCTTTTCTTTGGCATATATTTGAACACAAGGATGATGAAGCAGCTTACAGCCATTAGGGTTAATGTTGCAATCGGTTTCTTCCTTTTCACACTTCAAATTCTCACTGCCACAGTAGATTGTGCAGGTATATAATCTCAGATTAACGCACTACCGACTTTGAATACCTTATTTTATGTGTTCATATGTTTTGAATTCAGAGAAAGATTTTCTGTGCAGGAGATTTCTCCAACCCTAAGGTCGTGGTAACTCAGAAGAGTAGCCAAAAGACAAAGGTGCGTATTAATTTATAATTTCTCTGAGTTTAGATCATAAAAGTTGTAATACTGGTTAGATTTCTGAACTTCTGATCATAAAGCTCAGCAATAGTTTGAACTTGGTGGTGTTGTAGGAACATGATCGCCATTCTTCTTTTGGGACTATTAGGGTTTCAGATTCAGCCACGAGCAGTCAAACAGGAAGTAGCAAAGACTTCAGTGTAAGCACACATGATTTTCATGGAAGTGAACCAGGAAGATCAAATGAAGTGGACTCTGAAGATTATGCGTCCTTGAAGCCCCCTCCTGCTCTCAGAAAGCCACCACCTAAATTGACCCCAAAGCACTGAGAATCGTTTGCTTCATGGGCTTCTTCTGTATTTATAGCCGTTGATTGTTGTGGCCAGTTCCCCAAAGCACTGAGAATCGTTTGCTTCATGGGCTTCTTCTGTATTTATAGCCGTTGATTGTTGTGGCCAGTTTCAGGTCATATAAGAACTGTTATTTTTATTGGCTGCAAGATCTCTATTAATGTATTTAAATCCTTCGTCCATGTGATTCATAATTATCATGCTGCTTTCCATATCTCTGTGCATTTTCTGACTTTGAATGTTTCTTTTGATTAACACACGTGGGTAAATTTTTTTATATTAATTTCAGGTAGTCTAAAGATTTTAGGAAATGAAGATTTTTTTATTTATTTGAAATGGAGAAATTGTTAGATTTGTAAATTTAAGTGATTATTTTTGTAGAATTTGAATTTGTCAGTATGATGAATCTATTTATACATTCAGAAATAAATTTTGAATCCATTTCTACATTCAAAAATGAATTCTGAAAAACAACAAAAATAATGATTTAAATAAATTTGTATCTTCAAATTCCTAAAAAAAAAACTATTTTCTAATAATATTGATATAATTCATATCAAATAAATAATAAATAATGTATTGGTGATTTTTTTTTCATGAAAGTAAAGAGCGTGTATTATCACATGCTTTTAGTAACGTTTAGCTTTAAGCTTTAATCTAAGACACACATATTATCCAATAACTTAAATCTTTGCATTTCTTTTATGGTGACTTTTAAAAAAAATTCTACATTTAATTTTATATTTAATATATTATGGTGAATCTTTAAAAAATCTACATTTAATTTTACAATTTAAATTTTTATTATATATTAAAAAACGATGTTGTACTTGTATACTTTCAAAGCTGTACAGAGGGCTTCTAATTCAACCATCACATTGAAAGTGTTTTCACGTTACAAGATCGGCGAAAACAATCGATCAAAAATAAATAAATATATATATATATATATATATATATATATATATATATATATATATATATATATATATATATAAACAATTAAAGAATGAAATATCAAAACAAGAGATGAAAGGTTTTATATATATCTATATTAAAATGGGTAGCAATTATGTTAACCGAGTCTTGAACAATAATTGTTGTGGGCAATGAATGACCATGTACGTGTCAAACTCGTGTTTCCATTTTTGAATTTCAAACATATGTTCTATCGTATTCATCACCAATAGATTGTGAATGTCATTGTATCTCTAGTCTTGTTGCTCAAAATCCATCTTCCAAATATCCCAGGCTAATTTTTTCATTACTCCATGCTACATTTCATCTATTTTCTTATTGCAACACTTTACATTTCATCTATTTTCTTATTGCAACACTTCACACCTCTCTTAAGTGCATTCCTTTCACATAAAACACAATACTTATTTTAGCAATCATACTCACATAAAACACAATGCTCATTTTAGCAATGATAGTGAACCTTACTTGCTAACACCTTAGAACCAGCCACAGCTTGACCACTCACATCTTCTACTCTCTAGACACAATAGAGAAGGGATCCATGATGAAGGAAAGACTAGAGGCACTAAGTAGAGGGAGGGGTTATTACCCTTGGGTCCACTAGTAAGCTTATCGCCTTCACTCCAAAGGTTGAAACCGATATAAATAACCACAATTCCCTAAGGTAAAGCATCTTTATCACGTTGCTTGCTATATGAAGCCCACACATAGACTCATAAGCTCACTTGGTACCATACTTTAAGATGCACAAATATGAAATTGGGAGGGTATATGGGTAAGTGCACCATCAACCCTCCTCGAGTTCATTGCTCTCCTTCATACTATTCCAAGTGTAATGCACATAGAACTCATCCATTAATACTATCATATCATGGAGCGATTGCATTACACTCCTTTTTGTAGTGAAAACTCCCATCTGAAGTGTTGTGTTAGGGTCTTGTTGGCAGCTCCACAATATTTTCACCTTTTAAATCGACAAAGAAAAAATCCTTGTAGCTACCTACGCTTTGTCACAAGTATTGTTGCTTGAAGGTGACTTTTCAGTTGTAAGAGGTCATGTCGATTGTTCTTTTTCTTTTCGTTGTCATGCTTCATACATAACTGAAAGCATGAATGAAGCATTATGATCGTATTGTGAATTGTATCTAAGGATTATGTCTCAAGAAGGGTTGATGTTCTTACAAATCTTTTAATGAGTATTGTTCGCTTTGAAGTCTAGCATATATCAATAAAACCTCTATTATAAGTTGCTCATTCGATTATGAGATATATCTTGAGTTTTTGATAATACACCAAGAATTGATTCCAATTAGACTATGTTTTCATTTCGTTATGATTCTTGGTAGATCTTTTTTTCTTATCATTATACTTTGGTTTGTAAAACACATCTTCTCCTAACCTTAGAAAATCAACTCCACCCTTTACACAATGATGAGGTTCGAATACACCTGGTCGTACCCTGTACTCTGTTGGAGGTGGCAATCTGAAATCAACAGATCCATCATTTCAAGTTAAGTATTGGGCTTCATTCTATACTCTTGGCAATTCATTACTCAAAAATGTCTGGTTTTCATATGAAACCCCTCATTCCTTCATTTAATCGCGCTAGGGTAATAGTGGGTTTGATTCCTTTGGTTTTTTCCCTGGTTTCTTCTGTTTTTGAAACCATTCATGCTTACAGTGATTTTTGTCTGCCTTCGTGATTGCTTTTCTAAATCCATATGGCCCCTGTCGTCCGTGTCAAACCAAATGGCTCCCAAACCTTGCTTTTGTATGACGATGCGAGTGAAGAACTTAAGAGTCAGGGTTGGCTTGAGTTTCTCAAGAAATTCCAAGGTTACAACTTGCAAGCAGCCTAGGATTTCACCCTCTCTTTCGATCGATGTCGAGCCAAAGTGGGTGATGTTCAAATCGAAATCACCGAGGAATTTTTGAGCCAGGCAACAGGCCTTCCCCTTAACGGGAAAAAATGGTTTAAGAATTCCAAGTTGGAGGAGGTGTCATGGAGTTTGTTCTTTACCTCTCGGAAAATCCAGTGTTGTGACAAAGGTATGCCTATATCTTTGTTAAATACTAGGTGGCACGGATTATTGGCAGTTTTAAGACAGTTCATTACATGTGAAGGTCGCTTCGGCCTCGTTTTTATTTACCACATAAGACTGTTAATGAATTTCATCGGTTTCCAGTTGAACATGCCATTTTACTTATTGAGAAGTTTATATAAAATGGCTAAGAGGTATAAAAGGCAGAGTTTGAATTCCAGTTTATTCCACCATGGGTTGATTAAGATGTTGTTAGTCCATCATTTGAAATTACAGGGCGACGATTGGGATACCTTCCTATATCGCAATGGCTTTGTTACATCCAACCCTGCAGAGGTTCCTGTGGTTGATAAGCCTATGTTGGAAAAACCCCCTGTCCCTTCCAGTGACAGACCAGTTTTCTTATCCAAAGAACCTTGTGATAGGGCCGCGCTCGATGAGCCTATGTTCGAGCAATAGGATGTTGACCCTAGGGTCTTTGAATCTCCTAAGCGTGAGAAGAATGTTTTCCCTAATTCTGTGGCAAAGAACGCCAATAAACGCTCACACAAACTGTCAAGGAAGAATCCAGACGTAGGGTTTAATAACAAAAGAGTTGGGAGATTAATCTCAAGGAGTTTACGGAATAAAACGAAACCTCATGTGAGCTAGATCAAAGCGACTGAGGTCCATGAGAGCTTTGATTCTGAGATCGAAAAGTTCTTGGAGGAGGAAGACCCAAATTACCATAAATTGAATACCAGTCAAACTTACGATTTTGTAGATAATCTGCCACCATGCCTGAAACATAACGAATATTTCCCAAGGATCAAACTCAGTCAAAAACCCACAGTGGACAGTGGAAGCGTTTTGATGCACAATCATATGTCTCCTCAACCAACTGTTCCATATCCACGGTGTGAGGTGTGTTTACTTTGGATAGACAAGTATTACACAGATGTCCCCTTCCTTCAGGCGAAGATCAAGACCCTCACAGCTCAGATTGATTCATTAACAAGTGAAAACCACAGACTCAAGTTTAGTGCACAAAGGCAAGGAAAACGCTTGAAAAGAACTGGAAATGTCATAATAAAAAATGTTGAGTGTGTCAAAGCAGTGATTAACTCTGAGGTTTTATGAGATGAATTTAGCATTCAGTTGAAAGGTAAAGATTTGTTTTTATCTTAGTTGTGCTTTTATTGATTTTTTTTTTATTAATATAGATTGAATTAGATTTTTTTTGTTTAAAATAAGACTAGCTACAGAATCAGCAAATTCTGTAGCCAGTCTATTCTCATTCGAAATTTTGGAAAATATTGGTTAAATTAATATCTAAATTCCTTTATTTCGCTTTTCCTTTCAGGATATCGTGTAGCTTGTGGTAATCTAATGAGATGGATCATTTATGGGCTTATTAGCCATTTCTTTGGCTCATTTTGTAAACAGAAACAAGCCTTTTATAATTTTGGGAGATACAGTTTGATATTGAGTGGTTTTATCACCCTATATTTTTGTAATTAGTAAATCATCTTGGGATTTGATCCTATCTTAGAAGATAGGATTCTTAGTTTGCTTGAACTCTTTAAATACTTCAAATTTTTGTAATGAAGACATCTTGGCCTGGGGCTGAAGGTGGACGATTAATTCACAAACTTGAATGGAACAGAAATTTACATTTCAGCTTTAGCTTCCTATAAATGGTTTTTTCGTTTATGGTTTGTTTATCCTGATAAACTAATAGTTGTTGATAGCTTTAGACTTCACAATCTATTATGTTTTTGGGATAATTCTTTTTAAAATATTGTCCATATTTTGATGCTTCAGATATTAAACAGAGTGATCATTTATTCAACTCAAATGACAGGATTTCTCTATAATTTTTAGTTGAATGATTAAATGCACATTGTTACAATTAGATTTATCTCAAATGTAATTGCTTGGAATCACAAGATCATGGTAACTATTTGCATCATTCATTATGTTATTAAAACTCAACTGTCAACACATTGTTCTGCATTTATTCATAACATTTTTAAGGTTCATTGCAGGTTTACCTCTTGGACAAGGTGGTTGGATGTTCTCTAATCATACAGATGTTTTGATGCATATCAATTAACTCACTAACAGGTTAGCTCATTCATGTTTTTCTGTCGTTTATTCGTCACTGAAACTCAAATATATGGTCTAGATTTTGACCATCCACATACTTCTGTTTCATAGTATTTTTTCTTATTAGTTTAGATTGATAAAGAAAAAATGAAAAAAATATCTTATGTGCTTTCTTTATCTTCTTTTTCAAAGCAGTCATTTTTTCACATTGAGTTTTGTAAGTTTAGATCAAAACTTGCAGTGTGTATATCATGTACATAAATAAGATAAGTAAATCTGCTATTTAATATATCTACAATAGTTACGTCACACGTATGTACATATTATATGGTAATTAGTAATTAGTTAGTTATTTCATTCTTTTTATTTGTTTCTTTAGGATTTTTAGTTTGTCCAACGGAGCCATTAAACCCGTCAGAACGAGTTACACCAAACGGCTTGGGTTATTTCGACAACCTCGGACCGGAATCGTTCTTCCAGTTGACGGACGGTCATTTTTTCCCGTCAACAAATGGCGCTAGAAGGAGGGTTGACTGACGAGCTGGCCTTGTAGGAGCCTTTATTTCGAATGTATTTAATTTCCCCATGGCTCCCCAAATCACTGTGTTGAAACATGCTTTCCACTTCTCATTACCCGATGTTCCCAACGAGACAGTCTCTCACTTGTCCAAACTCACATTTGATGGTGGAGGCAGTGTATCTGCTAAAGACCACCTTAACAAGTTTTGGTGCAAATGCATCAAACATGACATTTTTTATTTAAAAGTTTTGTGCAGATTGCTCGCTTTTACTTTTAGGGGTCAGATCAAACATTGATTTGAGTCTTTTCCATCATATCACATTTTTTATTGGTTTCAATTTGTAGATGAATTTTTAGAGGCTTTTGAAATCTATGATTACAATCAATTATGTGAAGAATTTCAGACTTTTCTAATCAATGGTGATTCATCTTCGAAAGACTTTTCGACAAGAATCCATCATGTTCTCTGTAAATTTAATCTCGAGGAAATGTCATTTGTATTAAATATCCTCTATGATACTTGCGTCTGTTTCATCCAGTCATATTCAATCGTGAATGGCGAACCAGTTACAAATCCTATCACTCAATTGTGAGAAGAATTTTGTTCGCAAGATGAGAAGAATCCATCCGAAAATTTTGAACAAGCAAGGGGGGTAGAATCTATTGACAAGGTTCTCACTGACAACCAAAATGGTTTTTCCTCTGAATCATTATATTTTCAGTCTTCGACCATCGTGGAAGAAGATTCATTTATGGTTCAAGGTGAATGTCCTCATTCTTGTAACTCATGCTCTAATCAATATTTAAATTCGGTTATTGAAGAATACTTAGATGACGAAAATCATCTTAAACATTCTAACACTCCTATAAAACTGATTAGAGATGAAGATATGCAATTGGAAGGAGAAACCTTAAACTTTCATCCTCAAATCGTACCTTATCAACATGAAAGATCAAATGTTTTTCATGAAAGTTTTGAATTATCTATCATACAGGAGGAAAACCTAGATGATCATATTATGTTGAAGAATTTATCACCAAAACGGAGTGAATGTTTTAAAGAAAGTGAAGAGAAATGTCTTGAGAATACCATTGTTAAATATCATAGCTCAAGAGATTCTTTTCATGTCCTTATTTCTGATTCCTTTTACTCTTTATATCCTGATCTCTTCTTAGATTCTGGTGGACTCGATACTTTACCCACAACATCCTACTCTTTTCCGCCACAATAATATCCTTTCGATATGCCAAGATTTGGTGAAATTAATTCCAAACATAACATTTATAAAGTTGTATTTGACGTTCTTTCACTTTCATCACTCATATGGGAAAAATACATGTTGCGAGATGATTTTACACAGTTTATTTTCGAAAAAGACAATGCACTCTCTCTTATGGAGATCAAACATTCTACGTTGCATATTCGTTCTTTGATAAGCTCGAATTTTAATGTTTATGCTTCACATTTTGAAATGATCAATCTCATAAAAGGAAGCGTTCAAATCAATGATCTAATTGATGTCATGAATCCTCTTATGATGTGTTCCCCGTAGATATATCCATTTCATCAAAGTCATAGTTTGCATCCTAATTTTTATGACAGGATCTTAGAATGGCTTGAAGATTCATACATAAAAAATATTCATAATGAAGGTAAAGTTGTTCTTACCTTATTTCTACCTAAATATCTTGGAAGTAAGCATGACATAATTTTTTTTTATCCTCCATGTGAAGAAATTATTGAACACTTGGAAAATTGTCAGGATGATGGTACACTTCAGCTTTGGCTGATGGTTATGCCAGGCCTCCATATTCTTGACAAGTTTTCCAAAATCACTTACACTCATCCATGCCATTATGACCCTTATCACGACAAGATTGCAGAATGGTTGGAAGATTCATACATCAAGAAATTTCAAGGGAATGGTAAGATCATGCTTGCTTTGTTTTTAAATGATGATTATGAAGGTAAGTATGATATATTTCTGTCATTTTTTTTATATACTACCATTCCTTTTAGTAATATTTGATTTTGTTTCTACTGTAGGATTGGAGTTACTCCGATGGCTACATTGGAAGCATGACTTCATGTAGTATTCTTATTTGTTTGGTAGTTAGAGTAGGTTTAGGAGTAGGTTTTCTTTTAGTTTTATTTCTCACTGTTTCTCTTTGTATTAATGCAGTCATGAACACAAGTGGGCGCACCAAGAGAACCATAATATGACTATTGTCAGGGAAGTCCGCTTGATCCTTTTCTCTTTGCTTTTCATTGAATATTTCTTTTCAAAGGCGCAGTATTATTATAAAAAAAATAAATGGAAAGTAAAGAGATAAATAAATATGAACTGGAAATTCAACCCTGACCCAAGGTACCACGAGTAGGACTGCATTCACATCAATGAGGATTTTTCTATGTTCTTTCAGTCTCCCAAGAGATATTTCGCATGATGTTTTCAGATCCACCTTTTGTACATATTTTTATGTTTTGATTTATTTTTATTTTCTGATTTTGGTTCTTTTCTTTTTGTTTGTTTTCACTGCTTTCTGGTTAAACTTATGTCTATGTCACCTTTTGGTTCAAGGAGGGAAACCAGAATGCCTCATCTTAAAAAGCAGTCAAGGACTGTCAGAGCATCAATTTTTGTAATTTCCTAAAACGCAGACTAGCTAAAGAAGTTTTTATGTTCACAACTAATTTCATGGTTTCGCTTTATAATTATGAGCAGACACGGCCATCGTTAAATATTTTTACGTTGTCCCTGCTTTTAAAGAAAGAAACTCAAGTATGCCTTCCTGTCCTCGAAAAATTAGTTTCAACAAGAAACTAATTCCATATCATAATGAAGGTGATTAAGCAAAATTTAAAGGCTAGAAAATAACAAATGTGCCAAAGACTGAAATTTTCAGCATCACCCCACTCTTCTGAATATCTATAAATTATATCAGATTGTGAATAATTTTCCCGAGAGTTTTGGGAAGTGTTTGTAAACCCGTCGGAATACTGAACAGGTCTGTTGGCAGCGGGTAGATGCATGCATGATGCCAAGACAACTTTGTCAGGGTACTGAACAGGCCTACTGGCAGCGAAGCAATGTCGGGTTCAAGAAAATTATCAGGTATAAAATTTTGATATTTTCCTCTCGTTCTAAACTGAAATTCTTGGACAGGGTAGAGGCGTCAAACTGGGTTAATTGACATCCCTGTCGAGGCTATGGATGACTGTTGGCAGCAGTGGCCCTGTCAACAGTATCAGAGCCATTGACTTGAACATTGTTGCTCTCATTTTTTAAATTTGTCACCAGATTTCATTTTAACAGGAAGATATCTGAGGCTGGAATGTGTAAGGATCCTTGGAATTCTTGACGTCCTTCAGCTATCTTTGATCTGTAATCTTTCTAAATGTTCCTAACATGAACTCATCGGTGGTGTAGAGATAACTACATCTCCCAGTAAGTCGCCATTGTTGGCAGCTCCACAATATTTTCACCTTTTAAATCGACAAAGAAAAAATCCTTGTAGCTACCTACGCTTTGTCACAAGTATTGTTGCTTGAAGGTGAATTTTCAGTTGTAAGAGGTCGTTTCTATTTTTCTTTTTATTTTCGTTGTCATGCTTCATACATGACTGAAAGCATGAATGAAGCATTATGATCATATTGTGAATTGTATCTAAGGCTTATGTCTCAAGAAGGGTTGATGTTCTTACAAATATTTTAATGAGTATTGCTCACTTTGAAGTCTATCATATATCAATAAAACCTTTGTTATAAGTTGCTCATTCGATTATGAGATATATCTTGAGTTTTTGATAATACACCAAGAATTGATTGCAATTAGACTATGTTTTTGTTTCGTTATGATTCTTGGTAGATCTTTTTTTCTTATCATTATACTTTAGTTTGTAAAACACCTCTTCTCCTAACCTTAGAAAATCAACTCCACCCTTTACACAATGATGAGGTTCGAATACACCCGGTCGTACCCTGTACTATGTTGGAGGTGGCAGTCTGAAATCGACAGATCCATCATTTCAAGTTAAGTCTTGGGCTTCATTCTGTACTCTTGTCAATTCATTACACAAAACATCTGATTTTCGTATGAAACCCCTCATTCCTTCATTTAATCGCACTAGGGTAATAGTGGGTTTTATTCCTTTGGTTTTTGCCCTGGTTTCTTCTGTTTTTGAAACCCTTCATGCTTACAGTGATTTTTGTTTGCCTTTGTGACTGCTTTTCTGAATCCATATGGCCCCTGTCATCCATGTTGAACCAAATGGCTCCCAAAACTTGCTTCTGTATGATGATGTGAGTGAAGACCTTAAGATTCAGGTTTGTCTTGAGTTTCTCAAGAAATTCCAAGGTTACAACTTGTAAGCAGCCCAGGAGTTCGCCCTCTCTTTCGATGGATGCTAAGCCAAAGTGGGTGATGTTCAAATCGAAATCACCGAGGAATTTTTGAGCCAGGCAACAGGCCTTCCCCTTAATGGGCAAAAATGGTTTAAGAATTCCAAGTTGGAGGAGGTGTCATGGAGTTTGTTCTTTACCTCTCGGAAAATCCAGTGTTATGACAAAGGTATGCCTATATCTCTGTTAAAGACTAGGTGGCACGGTTTATTGGCAGTTTTAAGACAGTTCATTACATGCGAAGGTCACTTCGGCCTCATTTTTCTTTACCACATAAGACTGTTAATGAATTTCATCGGTTTCCAGTTGAACATGTCATTTTACTTATTGAGAATTTTATATAAAATGGCTGAGGTATAAAAGGCAGAGTTTGAATTCCAGTTTATTCCACCATGGGTTGATTAGGATGTTGTTAGTCCATCATTTGAAATTGCAGGGCGACGATTGGGAGACCTTCTTATCTCGCAATGGATTTGTTACATCCAACCCTATAGAGGTTCCTGTGGTTGATAAGCCTATGCTAGAAAAACCCCCTGTCCCTTCCAGTGAAAAACCAGTTTTCTTATCCAAAGAACCCTGTGATAGGGCTGCACTCGATGAGCCTATGTTTGAGCAACAGGATGCTGACCCTAGGGTCTTTGAATCTCCTGAGCGTGAGAAGAATGTTTGCCCTAATGTCGTGGCAAAGAATGCCAATAAATGCTCACACAAACTATCAAGGAAGAATCCATACGTAGGGTTTAATAACAAAAGAGTTGGGAGATTAATCTCAAGGAGTTTGCGGAATAAAACGAAAGATCATGTGAGCTCGATCAAAGTGACCGAGGTCCATGAGAGCTCTGATTCTGAGATCGAAAAGTTCTTGGAGGAGGAAGACCCAAATTACCATAAATCAAATACCAGACAGACTTACAATTTTGTAGATAATCTGCCACCATGCCTGAAACATAACAAAGATTTCCCAAGAATCAAACTCAATCAAAAACCCACAATGGATAGTGGAAGCATTTTGATGCACAATCATATGTCTCCTCAACCAATTGTTCCAAATCCACGGTGTGAGGTGTGTTTACTTTGGATAGACAAGTATTACACATATGTCCCCTTCCTTCAAGTGAAGATCAATACCCTCACAGCTCGGATTGGCTCATTAACAAGTGAAAACCACAGACTCAAGTTCAGTGCACAAAGGCAAGGAAAACACTTGAAAAGAACTGGAAATGTCATAATAAAAAATGTTGAGTGTGTCAAAGCAGTGATTAACTCTAAGGTTTTATGAGCCGAATTTAGCATTCAGTTGAAAGGTAAAGATCTGTTTTTATCTTAATTGTGCTTTTATTGATTTTTTTATTATTAATATAGATTTAATTAGATTTATGTTGTTTAAAATAAGACTAGCTACAGAATCAGCAGATTTTGTAGCCAGTCTATTCTCATTCGAAATTTTCGAAAATATTGGTTAAATTAATATCTAAATTCCTTTATTTTGTTTTTCCTTTCAGGATATCGTGTAGCTTGTGGTGATCTAATGAGATGGATCATTTTTGGGCTTATTAGCCATTTCTTTGGCTCATTTTGTAAACAAAAACAAACCTTTTATAATTTTGGGAGATGTAGTTTGATATTGAGTGGTTTTATCACCCTCTATTTTTGTAATTAGTAAATCATCTTGGTATTTGATCCTATCTTAGAAGATAGGATGCTTAGTTTGCCTGAACTCTTTAAATACTTCAGATTTTTGTAATGAAGACATCTTGGCCTGGGGCTGAAGGTGGATGATTAATTCACAAACTTGAATGGAACAAAAATTTACATTTCAGCTTTAGCTTCCTATAAATGGTGTTTTCGTTTATGGTTTGTTTATCCTGATAAACTAATAGTTGTTGATAGCTTTAGAATTCACAATTTGTTATGTTTTGGGGATAATTCTTTTTAAAATATCGCCCATATTTTGATGCTTCAGATATTAAACAAAGTGATCATTTATTCAACTCAAATGACAGGATTTCTCTTTAATTTTTAGTTGAATGATTAAATGCACGTTGTTACAATTAGATTTATCTCAAATATAATTTCTTGCAATCGCAAGATCACAATAACTATTTGCATCATTCATTATGTTATTAAAACTCAAATGTCAACACATTGTTCTGCATTTATTCAGAACAGTTTTAAGGTTCATTGCAGGTTTACCTCTTGGACAAGGTGGTTGGATGTTCTCTAATCTGTTAAGCCCTAATATTGTCTCATTGCCCCTTAATTGGGGAATATTATATTAGTAATTTTGTTTTATTTATGTCAGCTTTAGGCCATTAGTTGTAATCATACCTCCTAGTCTCCTATATATACCAAGGAGACATTTTCATTTTGAATCATCTTGTACTTGAACATTTAAGTGGGGTAAAAGGAGGTTGCCCCCTCGAAGAGGCCTATTATCTGAAATTATCTCTTTTTCAAGGTGTTGAGTACTTTTTCTGAGGTTTTTCTATGCTATATTGATATTTGGTTCTTAGCATATGGTATCAGAGCTCAAGGTCTTGGGGTTTCGCTGCTACATCTAAGACACCTTGTAATTTTCACTATAACTTGTTTTCTACAATGATTCAGAAGGAAAGGATTGGAGAATATTTAGCAGATGGATCAAGGTATGTTGGGCTCAAAATTCAGCTCCTGAGGCCTTATACTTTCGGAGATACAGCCTGTACAAGATAGGGTTCTGGAATCATCATGAACTGAGTCATTGCAGAATTTTCGCTATAAAACCTTTTCTGTAATGTTTCAGACCCTAAAATATGGAGCCTATTTACAAAAATTAGTAAGGTATCTGTGGTAAAACTTTCAGCTTCTAGGTCATCTTAAATTTGTATATACACCTTGTGTAAGATAGGGTATCTGACTAGTCCTATTGACTAGTCTCAAGAAGGTGTTCCAGATAAAACAATCATAACTTCTTCCTAGAGTATCCAAATTGAGTGGGACTAGTTTCATTGGATCGTGAACATTCTGTAGTATTTATGGTGTGAGTTTTATAATTTTGTATCAATTATTTTGTGTGGGGCACGCTATACAAGTGAGATCTACTGGAAAGGATAAAAATCGGCAAGTTGTGGGGAAGTTACCGTAAATTCCACTTGGCACATCCAATTTTGATCAGACCTGTGGCATTGCAGAGAAGAAATATCAGAGAACTGCATAAAAGAAAGTTTCATACCCATAAGGGTCGAAACTTGGGAGATACAACAGAAGAAATATTGTCTAGCAGAACCACCTCAAAATCAAGGTTCAAAAGTGATACTTGGCCAACATGCCACCCAAAAAGGGAACTTATACACCAAATAAGCCTCCATAAAATCCTACTTGGACTCTTGATGAAGGTGAAG